>JAIFKG010000681.1:0-24262 GCA_020351975.1 Phyllosticta ampelicida | reverse complement strand
GGGGAAGGGTATAGAGTGGGTAGGTAGTAGAAAAAGCTATACAAGTCGCCATGAATAGGCTGAGAAGAAGCGAAGCAGCAGCAGCAGCAGCCACCGCAATAGCAGGAAAGACCACACACGACTTTTTTTTTTATTCTTCCACCTGGGCCACCGATAAATCCACCAGCAACAAAAATACGTGTTGCCCACGGTCAACTACCAACACCACCATGATGAATGGAATCCAGCTTGGACAAAGGAAGGCCAATGTCGATCGAGTGTCGTCAAAACGACAGGCAAATGCGAGCTTCAAACCTGAAGTACGGGAACCCCCCAAAAAAAGAAAAAATCAACACCGAGGCGCCTTGCTCATTCAAAAATTGTGCCACTGCGGCTTCGAAAGCTAGTTGGCGAAAGGGGGCGTGGGAGTGAAAGGTGGGTTGTCGAGGAAGGATAGGAGATTGGCGTCGCGTCTCAATCAAAAGCTCCGGTTTTTCCAACTTCCTCGTCCAGCACCATGTCTACACCTCATCCATCAAGTCGCGAATCTTGGCATAGAAACTCGATGGGTACTGGCGAATCTCATCCTCCGACGGCATCGGCCTCGACTGGTCGCGGAAACGGTCGGCGACGCGCTGGATGATTTGGCCGAGCAAGGCCTCGGGGATCTTCAAGTCGTCGCCGGCGTCGGGGCATAGGAACTCGTCGCGCTCGCTGAGCATCTCGAGGATGGTGGGGCGGCAGGACGGGTCCCGCAGGAGGCAGCGCTTGAGCGTTCGCCTGAGCCCGACCGGAATGCGCACGTCGCCCAGGCCGTGCGATGGAAATTCGATGCCGACGTTGGGGTTCACAATCGCCATGACGCGGTGGATTTGGTTGGCGATGTGTGCAAATGGCGGACGGCCGTATACCATTTGGTACAGGATGCAGCCCAAACTCCACACGTCGCTCGGCTTGCCGAGCTTCATGCAACGGCCAAGGGATGAGTCGCCGTGAGGACCATGACGAGCGCCCGCGTTGGCGTCCTGAAGCGACTCGGGAGACATGTAGTTCGGCGTGCCGACATGAGAATCACGGTGTACGTTTACCGTGTGCTCAATGTCAATGGCGTTGGCAATGCCAAAGTCAATGAGCTTCAGACGGCCTTGGATTAGCAAGAAATTTGCGGGTTTGAGATCCGAATGGACAATGTCGTGTTCATGTACCGATGCAACGCATTCGAGCATCTCCTTCCAGTAATACCGAGTGAAAGATAGATCCAGGCGAGCATCTTCAGGGTCGATCTTCATGCGCAATATCCTGGCCAAGTCGGATTCACCAATGTCCATGAGCTACTGCACATTAGCTGCCACTACCTTGGAGTTTGAGAGTCTTCACTTACCACACTCAGAATCTGCTTCTCCTCGTCCACCTCCCAATCAAACAATCGGACGACCCTTTCGACACCCTCGAGCTTTCTCAATAAGTCGATTTCACCCTTGTATCCTCGGACTGCATTTTCGTCCGCGTCCTCGAGCTTTACTCTTTTCAGCGCGAACAGCTTGCCGTTTTCAGCCATTACTCTATAAACATCTGAACTTCCCCCTTTTCCGATTCTGCCAATTTCCTGGTACGGTTTGCCGTTGACCATGAATGCCCTTCGCCTTTTCTTTGGCTTCACCGTCGAGGCTCCAGCTGCCGAAGTTGCCGTCTCCAAGACGGACATTTTTGGTGGTGGAGGCGGCGCGGGGCGAAGAGGTGTATTAACGCTGACTGAAGCCAAGGGGGGTGGTTTATGGTCATGATTCGAAGATGGCCTGGAACTTCGGTCGCTCTTCATCACGGAATCCTTCAAACTCGCGTCTTTCATCATAGAGTCCACCTTGGACGATGATGAGTTAACTCTCATTACAGATTCTGCTTTTGCATGTGCGGCATCAACGTTTTCTTGATCTTGCGAGGGACTGGTGATCCGGACGATGCGAGGGCTACCGGCCCTCGGGGTACTGCGGGCATGCGGGCTGCCCGCTTGCTGCATCGAGATGTTGTCGTCTATAAGGGATGGATGTTGTTGATCGTCGTCCCCTTGCGGGGTTCGCCTCAGCCTGCGCATTGGTGCTCCGCGCAATGGAACTCGTTTGATTCGCAGTGATGGTGCCGGCGTGATACTATCCTGCATCGGCGTATCCGTCGTGCGCCCCAGAGAATTTCTAGATATGCGGAGCTTCGGAGGACCTCTTACTTGGCGATCGGGCGAACTCAGTTCATCCTGACCAAGAAGTGCGCGGGTGTAGGGGTTTAGCTTCATGGGTGCTTCGATTTCGTCTTCATCCGAGCTATCGCCAATGTCGATGCGCTGCATCATTGGAGCGTTCGCGGTGAAGCCGTGAGATTGTCCTAGGAGCGACATGGGCGACTCGCGCCTACTCTGGTGGAGCGATGCCTGCATTGAGCTCTGGCGCGATATGCGCCCACCATTGTTGTACGATGCTAGAGGAGTCGGCGACGCGGCGGCCATGGCGGTTGTCGTGGGCTATGGCCAGATTATGTATGCGGATGGACAAGACCAGTGGACCGATTGTAGCGAATGTCGAGTCTGTGTGCTACCTTTCCATAGAGGATGCTGGGAGGCTGAACGGGGAGATGGTTGTCGTTGGATGTCGTCGCGTTGGCTTGATGTCGTCGCCGAAACGGCGCTTCGCGAGATTTACGTGAGAGTAGCCGGCCGGTCCGCTGCCGGGGCAACCACAACCAACAACACAGACAAAACACGTGATGACGCTTTTGGTCCCACTTCCGCTTCAGACCGCATGAGATCATGGAAAGTATCCAAATCTGGAGTCTCTGAAACATATTCTATTCGTGCAACGATACTTGATGACTACATGTAGTTTCGTCGAAACAAGGGAGCGCAGGACTACGTCTAATGCAGCCATACCCCGATGTACCGATATACACTGACGCCTCTACAGGTAGTGGTACATGCCACATGTCATGGAGCCTCTTGCGAACGCCAATGTTCCAACCGAAGCCAGACAGTCCCCTAGCCATCCCCGCTGGTATTGCCATTCCCTGATTGAAATACAAAACAAAATTGTTCATTGAGATTGGTCAACCGCAATTGCGACTACCACGCAAATATCATCTGGCTTTCCCCCGTGCCAGTCTTCTCCCGGGTAGTATTTTTGAACCTCCTTGGCAAAAGGCCCATCCCGTCGAGAGTTGAGACTGGCTTCTTTGGCTGCTCCTGTCACAGCGATGGCGAGAAGGGCCTGAAGAGTGTTGTCCTCCGACTTGCCAATTCCTCCCTTTTCGGTAAGAGAGCGAATTTCTGGATTGACGATGAGCTCGCTCTGGGTATCCGACCAGCCGCCCAAGGCGGTCATGTTCCTGGCGACGATGGACAAGACGTCTTGCGGACTGAGATTGTCCCATACGCCATCCGTTGCAAAGATCAAAACGTCTCCATGCTTGACCTTGTGTTGTGTTACGGCAGAGTCTTTGGGTGTCTCGGCATACGCCGTGGAACCGCCAAACAGCTTCATTTGCTCCAGCATGACCTTGGGGATCTTGGACATTTGGTACGGGGTATTGAACGCATGGGTCTGAGGAGAGCTAAAGTAGCGGACGGCATTGAGACCAAGATGAATGAATCCCGAGTCACCCAAACTGCAATCAAGTTAGCCAAACAGCATCAAGCCATTACCTCTCGTGTTGCTCACTTGGCGACTTCGACCGTGCCATCTTCCTCTGCGGCAGCTATGCAGGCCGTGCTCCCTCCGCCGAGAATAGAGTCATCCTTCATGACATTATCGTAACCTATCTGAAGCAAGTCTTGGGGATTCAGGGGACTGTCGGCGAAGCCCTCTGGGTAGCCATTGGCAGCGACGGCCATGTAATCGCACAGGCCGTGGGCGAAGTCGGCGGGATCGACGCCAGACTCGACCCATCCACCTACACCATCAGCCACTCCAAAGGCGACTGCACCAGTCTCTCCAATCTGATTGACAAAGAAGGAATCTTGGCCGCTCAGTGGCCGCCGCTTCCCTCCCTTGCCAGTCAGCCGCACGAACGGGTTGTGATTGAACAAGTCGCGCTCCGGACTGTATCGCACGCCCTTGGCCGTGTACGAAGCGGATATGCGATAGGTAAAATTGGAGCTTTTGGATGGGTTCCGTGTGGTCGTGCCGAATAGTCGTTGAAAGGAAACGCTGGCGATGCTTCTGGGCAGGTTTTGTGGGTCGAAGATCGGAGGCTGGCTTGGTATCGCTGAACATAGCCACGGCGAGCGGCTGCAGATACCTGCTCTGGCAGAGGCGGCGAGCTTGCGTGGCAACTGGTGTCCAGCGAAGCTCATGGCTATAAGGAGGACGACGAGTGAGACGAGCAGGCGGGTAGTCGCACGCATGAGCGACAGGTCGTCTAGGCAGCGCGCATTACAACCAATGGCGGACTATGCACGAAGAATGGATGAATTTGGAGTGGAGGGCCAAGATGGAGGAAATAGTGGAATATTCCAAGATGAAACGACAAACGGCGAAGGCGTGAGCGAGGGTTGTGATGTCAAAACGGTTAGTTCCGCTCCTCGCGGTGCGGACTTAGGAAAGGCTTGTTTCGTAATTCCGCAGCCTCATGCGCTGTTCCGCGTCCACCACCACCAAGGTCATCGTGAAGTGCAGCTGTCTCGACTTCATTCATCTTTCCAATCCTTCCTTCCATTGCCATTCACCTAGTATCTGAAGCTGCTGACCGTCTGCCAAGATGATGCACCCAGCCCGGCAGGCCTACGTGGAGGAGGACCACGACGAGGTAAGCTATCAAACACGTCCAGCGGTTTGCCTGCGACTACATGGTGTTTACACATTTCTCTACCTCTAGAAGGCGAAGCTCCGCAACCTGTGCCACAAACGCCCGTCTTGACAAGGAGCTGATTGCAGTCACCCGACAGGACACCAACATGGGTGGCATCGATTTGACCAACATCCGTAGGTGCTCCTCAACTGCTCTACCTTTGCTGCGCTAAACTTTCTGCGCAGCACTTGATCGCGACTATGCCATGCCCTCTGGCGCGACCGGTGTGCCGTCTGAAAAAGCTTCGGCCATCCTCGCGCAATTTGAACGCAAACGCCTAGCAGCAACAATTGCGGTCCCGACGGATGATACAAAGGTACGGCTACGTCTGCGAGAACTCGGCGAACCCATCACCCTATTTGGAGAAGGACCGGCGGATAGAAGAGATCGTCTACGAGAGCTCCTCACCGTCCAAGCCGAATTGGGAGATGGCGAGGGCGACTTGCCTATGCAAGATGCACAAGCAGAGGACGACGCTGGCGGAGAGAACGAGGAATTCTACACCGAGGGACTTGACGAGCTTCTCGCTGCACGAAAGGACATAGCGCGCTACTCGTTGCCCCGCGCCCAACACCGCGTTGCGTATCAGAAGATTGAAAGCAGCATACCGCTGCGCACGCACGTCAAGCATCGCAAGACCATCAAGGAGCAACTCTCTGGCTTTGACCTCTACGGATCTCAAATTGCTGGCGACAGGCCTATCAGCATCGCCCGGTTTTCACCCAATGGCCAGATGATCGCGGCAGGCAACTGGGGTGGTGGAATCAAGCTGTTGGACGTTCCCAACCTGGAAGAAAAAGGTGTGCTCAGAGGCCACACGGACCGCATAGGCGGCATAACCTGGTTCCCTGGC
This sequence comes from Phyllosticta ampelicida, assembly GCA_020351975.1. Classification (NCBI taxonomy): domain Eukaryota; kingdom Fungi; phylum Ascomycota; class Dothideomycetes; order Botryosphaeriales; family Phyllostictaceae; genus Phyllosticta; species Phyllosticta ampelicida. Next base: position 18,600 of record JAIFKG010000681.1, on the reverse strand, counting down.
GCAACACTCCCGGATAGCAACGTCTCTGCGTCCACAGTCAACTTGGCATCCGGCGGTGGCGAAGGTCAAATCCACCTCTGGAATCTGGAACAAGACACTCCAGTCTCGACCTTGTCCGGCCACACTGGTCGCGTCTGCCGAACTGAGTTCCATCCGTCAGGCAAATATCTTGCATCTGCATCCTTCGACACAACGTGGCGATTGTGGGATGTGAATACGACCACTGAGTTGCTCCTGCAAGAAGGCCACTCCCGCGAGGTCTACACGGTGAGCTTCAACACGGACGGTTCTCTCATCGCTAGCGCTGGACTCGACAGTATCGGCCGCATCTGGGACTTGCGCACCGGCCGCATGGTCATGCTCCTGGACGGTCACATCGCACCCATCTACGGCCTCGACTGGGGCGCCGACGGCTACCGCGTCCTGTCGGGCTCCGCCGATGGCTTCGCAAAGTGCTGGGACGTCCGCGCCGTGCGCGAAATGGGCAACATTGGTGCCAACCGAGGCGGCGTGACGGACCTGCGCTGGTTCAAGGGCATCGACGGGCCGGCGGCGGGGTCCATGCCAGTCAGGGACCCTGAAAGCGGCACTGTGATCCCCAAGAAGGCAGGCTCGTTCTTCGTCAGCTGTGGCTTCGACAAGAGCGTCAACATCTTCAGCGCAGATGACTGGGCTGTCTGCAAGCCGCTCAAGGGTCATTCGGGCAACGTGCTGAGCGTCGATATCAGCGCGGACGCAAAGTGGATTTGCAGTTCTGGTCATGATAGGACTGTTAAATTGTGGGCGAGGGATGACGGCGAGGGCATTTGAGGAGAGATGGCAGAGGAAATTGGCCTTGACGGCTTGGGCGTGGTGGGAGCAGCACATCACACGCTGTGCAGCTGATGGTTAGCAGGCAGGAGTCGGGCGTCTGGAGTAGAACAGAAAACAAAAAAGTGATACCCTTGACAACAAAGCCAGCCGATCTTCTTGCCAGATGGCGTGTGCATATCGCGCCCGCTTTGATGTACCCACTTACAAAAAACAAAACAAACATAATAATACTACTACTACTACTACTACTACTACTACTATTACAAGAGCAGCAGCAGCAACAGCAACAGCAGCAGCAGCCCATTGTTACCTTGTTCGCACGGGATCTAACACATGGTTCTCCGGTCGACTCTGACAATACGATCCAAAAAGTCGGTCGAGCTTGAGACGATACCCAAGATTACAGCAGGTCGAGCCGAGCCGCGCAAAGCCGCAGATCGGACACGGATGCAGCGGAGCGGACGCTTGATACAAATCAAGCATTTTGTTTTCTTAAAAATAAAAAAGCCTGCCGGCCGCTAGTCAAGATAAAATGAGTAAAATGAGTTATCGTTGCAGACCCGCCAGGCCGCGCGGCCTGAAGCCAAGCATTTACCGAAAAAGCTTCTGTACGCGTAGGGCGATGCGCAAGTGTGAGGTTGGATATTGCGCCGTAGCAGGTGGTGGTAGGTGGGTGCACCAAGTGTTGATGTCATGATGGAGAAAAGCATGGTTATTGCTTTTACGGCGGAGAGTACATGAATCCTACCTACTACCTAGTACAAAGTCTAGGCTGGCGGATGGACCGGGTGGGTGCGGTGCGCGTGTGCTGTTTCTGCCTACTAGGCAGAGGTTGTTGCGGTGTGGCTCACAAATTTCAATCCCGGAGGGCGTCGAAGCTGTCTGCCATCAGCCTATCGCCTAGTCGTATATTTCTCACATCTCTTGTAGCGCCATCTACATCCAGATCCAGCCTTTGAGCTGCTCGTTGCATCCGAGGCTGCCACAGAACTTGGAGTAGTGTGGTTGTCCGCTGCAATACTAGGTCAACCGACACGAGACAAAGGTAGCTACCTGGTTGTGAGGCTCCACAGCCGAATTATCAGTTCACGATCCGCCCACCTACCTGATTGACTCGACAATGGCTACGTCATGGAGTTGCATTGCACGACCACAGCTAGGTGTGTCCGAGTTTGTCGTCCTTTGTTGGAGTGTCGTTCGTGCAACTGTTGCTCTTTTTGTCTACTGTGTCACCGCGCGACGCGGAAAGTAGTCTAGGAGGACACTGAAAAACTGTTGGTAGTTGCGCTAAGTGTGAACGATGTAGGTGGGCTTGTAAAGCCGGTTTCTTGTGGAATTGATGTGTGGGCCGAAGAGGATGCAAGATATATCTGCGTCAACCGTACGCCAGCTTCCAGCTGCCGCTTCGTTCATGCAATGATGGAGTGCCTCAGAATCAGTTTCTTGCCGAGTCTTCTTTTGAAAATGGTGACCATCTCTTCGCTGATTTTCCTTCTCCTCGGGTTCGCCGGTGCCATTCCAATGGCAAGACTTGCACGTCGAGATGATCCGCCCCCGACACCCATCCATTTCGAGTACGGCCCGGACCCAGATGGGATGTTCAAGTGCGGCGACAAGAGCTACTCGGGCCACGAAATCTTTCTCGCGGTGCAGTACGGCATCAATCTGCTTGTCGCTGACCAGACGCGTGGCAGTAGGTTGATCGATCCCATGTCAATTTTGGAAATTCACTTTTCTCCAGTGGGCCGTTTTCCGCAGACGTTCAAGAGCAGCGCTGGGAGCCAGACAATGGCGCTTCCCGATTACTGTCCTGCCAACGACATGCGCTACGATTTTCCTCTCGCCAACGGCCTGGCGTACAATGGTGGCCCGAACGATACAGATGCGGGTGGCGAGCGGGCGGTGTTTTTCTACCGGGACGGCGACATAGGGTATGATGGCCATCCAGTGGGATATTACTGCGGGATCATCACGCGCAAAGGCGCTTCGTCCAACGGTTTTGTCCTGTGCTAGATAGCAGCGGTCGTCTCCAGGCGGTGGTCTTCAGGGTGGACGAAGTCGGTTTCTTGAAGATTGCAGTAACGTCGTCCTTGGCGAGACGCGCGCATGTCTTTGAACGCCGATCAGTCGCGGGAATCCACGTGGTGGGCGAAGAGACGTCGGACCGGTAATATGGCTGAAAGGACTAGAAGGAGTAAACAGTGGAGAGTTGTATCAGCCGCGGCGAAGGAAATGAGTGTTGGAATGATTCCTCAAAGGCGCAGTCCTATAATTTAGCGGTGTCGATACAGGAAGCTTCCAGGAGCGCATCATGCAGAATGGAAGAACCATGTCGCCATGACCTGCCTCGTCGCACTGGGCTAACCCCAATAAGGCACCAATGCAGCTTTGCCCCAGACTGTGAGGGCTCGGTGGTCGACCCGATCAGCTGCCTGGCGCGGCTCGCCACGCCACGGCCGCACCACTGCATAAACTCGACAGGAAGCTCGATAATCCGACAGTGTGATAGACGCCGTGGGTTTCGCAGCGCCACTGGCCATGAGATGAGCTAGCATATGCACCGGTCAGGCGACGATGTGAGAGTGGGACTGGGCGCTGCATTAAGATGAGCCATTGCGAACTGGAACCGTATCCGAGCGAGCTGGACCGCAGGCATCTTCAGCCTTGCGGATCGTCTTGAGGCTCAGCGGCGAGGCGGTGATGCGAGTCTGCGGTCCGACCGGCCTTTTGGTGTTGTTGCGCGGCGAAGCGTGGCTGAGCTGAGCAATGACAGAGGGAGGGAGAGCTGATGGGTGCGGAAAAGGCGAGTGGAGGCGGCAGGCAGCGCTGCGCTTGTGATGTGCGCCGGCGGCCAGCCGGAGGTGCTTTGGCAAGCCGTGGTACAAAACTGCCCGCGGCCCCGTTCCGGTTCCCTTGCAATCTTACAATCCACACTCCGACTCTGTCTGTCTCCGCGACTCCGCGTCCCGTCGTCTCCTCGTCGCCGCCACCACGACTCTTGTTGCTGCACGCATCCCTCTCCTCACCATCGACTGTGAGTCTGTGCTGCTCTGCATCTTCGTCTGCGCATCTGCTGATCGTCGCCATTGGCCTTGCAGTCTCGTATACCATTGCAAAATGTCGAACCAAGGCTATTACCAGGGTGGTCCTCAGTACCCGCAGCAGAGGTGAGCACCCGCTCCTCTTGGCACCGCTCTACCCCGCGCGCAGTAAGGCTGACGATTGCAATAGCTACGGCCCTCCCCAGCAGGGCTACGGTCAACCTGCCTACGGCGGCTACCCTCAGCAGCCTGTACGTCGCTCATTGCCCCTGGACTAACGCGCCGTCGCTGACCAGAACCGGGCAGATGCAATACCAGCAGGGCCCTCCCCAGCAGGTAATTGTTAAGGAGAAGAAGGACCGCGGCTGCCTTGGTACCTGTCTTGCAGTTCTTTGCTGCTGCTTCGTCTGCGAGGAAGGCTGCGAGTGCTGTGCAGACTGCTGCGAGGTGAGTCGAAGCCGATGCTCCCCAGTTTCAGAAGAGGCACAGCTAACACAACTCCAGTGCGCCGAGGAGTGCTGTTAAGCGGCCTGTGCTGCAATCGAATCATGGCTTTGTCGGCCGATTCCCAAATACACGCAAATCACGCCCGAGATTACGACGTCAAAAGGGCCGTCTCCTTGACCTGAACTGACACTACGATGATACCCGACACCCGGTGCAATTTCTGACTTGGGCAGATAGAAGGAGAAGTAGCACACGCGGTGCTGATCATTTCTGGAAGCGAAGCCGATGCTGAGATGCTCGGAGTGGTGGTAACAGGCCTTTTGCGCAACACCAGTTTTCTTTTGCAGACCGTGCTGCGGGAACTGTGGATTTTTTTCGTTGGGGCACTCTTCACGACTGGATACTTCATGTACTTTGTTCACCCGGCAATAATGTTCAACTTCTTACTAGCCGCCAACAAGATGAATCTTGCGGGGGGCGGGGAGCGGGGAGCGGGACTGTGTGTCACGCGAAATTGCATACAACAGAAAACGAGGCGAGCCAAATTCCATGCTCGAATATGTTTGCGCACGAAACTCTAGCAAAGAAGGCAAGATGGCTCTTTGAAGGTGTTGCGGTGCATCATCCCCAAGTGTCGGCGGGCGGTGGCCGAATGTCTTGGCGCGAGCCCTGTCCAAAGCTCCAGGTGGCTTCCTCCCCGTTACGCGGCTTCACTGCCAGCAGGGCAACCCGGCCAACACCACAACCACCTCTCCAGCTGCATCCCCCTCTGCAATTGCTCTACCATGGCTGACGCCGCGGACAAGAGCGCCTTTCTGCAGGGCGTCACGGGTAGGAATACCCGTGGAATGCTCCGCCTCATCATTCTCGTCACAATTGCTGCTGCTGCGGTAGCTAGTAGGCTGTTCAGTGTAATCCGCTTCGAGAGCATCATTCACGAGTGTAAGCGCAACTCTGTCTGTCTATCGCTTCCAGATCTTTGCTGACATGTCTGCTAGTCGACCCCTGGTTCAACTTCCGCGCGACCAAATATCTCGTCCAGCACGGTTTCTACAAGTTTTGGGATTGGTTCGACGACAGTACGCGTCCTGCCCGACCATCACCCCCTCCGACCATCTTCACGTCACAATTTCGAGTCAATTGCTGATTCGCTTGTACAACAACAGGAACATGGCATCCTCTGGGAAGAGTCACTGGCGGTACGCTGTATCCAGGCCTGATGGTCACCAGTGGCGTCATCTACCATATTCTCCGCTTCCTAACCATCCCCGTTGACATTCGCAACATCTGTGTGCTCCTTGCGCCAGCCTTCTCAGGCCTCACAGCATTTTCCACATATCTTTTGACCTCGGAAATGTCCGAGTCTCCTTCTGCTGGACTGCTGGCCGCAGCCTTTATGGGCATTTCCCCCGGCTACATTTCGCGCTCCGTTGCTGGAAGTTATGACAACGAAGCCATCGCCATTTTCCTGCTGGTATTCACCTTTTTCCTGTGGATCAAGGCCCTCAAGAACGGTTCTGCCCTCTGGGGTGCTTTGTGTGCCCTGTTCTACGGCTACATGGTATCCGCATGGGGTGGATACGTCTTCATCACCAACTTGATTCCTCTGCACGCGTTCGTTCTCATCTGCATGGGAAGATACAGCCCGCGTCTCTATGTCAGTTACACCACTTGGTATGCCCTGGGAACGTTGGCCAGCATGCAGGTTCCATTTGTTGGATTCTTGCCCATCAGGTCCAGCGAGCACATGTCTGCCCTTGGTATGATCTTTCCACCCGCTCTCCACAAATTTTTGCTTACCTTTTCCTGTAGGTGTCTTTGGACTGCTACAGATTGTGGGCTTCACCGAATACGTGAGGGCCCAGCTCCCCAGCAAACAGTTCCAGACTTTGCTACGGGCTTTGGTCCTTTCCATCTTCGTCGTTGGATTCGGCGGTCTTGTTCTGCTCACCGTCTCCGGCGTCATTGCTCCCTGGACCGGCCGCTTCTACTCTCTCTGGGATACCGGATACGCCAAGATTCACATTCCCATCATTGCGTCAGTCTCGGAGCACCAACCTACCGCCTGGCCTGCCTTCTTTTTCGACCTCAACCTGCTCATCTGGCTCTTCCCCGCGGGAGTCTACATGTGCTACCGCAAGCTGACTGACGAGCAAGTTTTTGTCGTCATCTACGCCGTATTGTCCAGCTACTTTGCTGGCGTCATGGTCCGTCTGATGTTGACTTTGACTCCGATTGTTTGCGTCGCCTCGGCCATGGCTCTTTCGCACATCTTGGACGCCTATCTTGTTGTTGACAGCCCCAAGCCGCCATCTACAACGACGAGCGGCAAGGAGAATGGCCACAGTACGGAAGAGATTGCCTCCAGCTTCCTGCCGGCATCCCTCCGCTCCACTCGCGGCCCAGTGGTCGGCATCTACTCGTATGCTTCGAAGCTGACGGTCGTTGCCTCCACCACCATCTACCTCCTGCTCTTCGTCCTGCACTGCACATGGGTCACTTCTAACGCATACTCTTCGCCTTCGGTCGTTTTGGCCAGCAGGCTTCCTGATGGTAGCCAGCACATCATTGATGACTACCGCGAGGCCTACTACTGGCTTCGCCAAAACACTCCTGAAAACGCCAAGATCATGTCGTGGTGGGACTATGGGTACCAGATCGGTGGTATGGCTGACAGGCCTACCTTGGTCGACAACAACACCTGGAACAACACGCACATCGCCACGGTGGGTAAGGCTATGAGCTCGCGTGAGGAGGTCAGCTACCCAATCATGCGCCAACACGAGGTTGACTACGTCCTCGTCGTCTTCGGAGGTCTGCTTGGTTACTCCGGCGACGACATCAACAAGTTCCTGTGGATGGTTAGGATCGCCGAGGGTATCTGGCCCGACGAGGTCAAGGAGCGCGACTTCTTTACTGCCAAGGGCGAGTACCGTGTCGATGACCAAGCAACGCCTACCATGAGGAACAGCTTGATGCAAGTTTCCCCATTCCATGTCTTTCGATTGCCGCTGACGGAGCAACAGGTACAAAATGAGTTACTACAACTTCCACTCCCTCTTCCCCTCTGGCCAGGCCACCGACCGTGTCCGCGGCTCCCGTCTTCCAGCCGAGGGACCTCAACTAAGCACGGTCGAGGAGGCTTTTACCAGCGAGAACTGGATCATCCGTATTTACAAGGTCAAGGACTTGGACAACCTTGGAAGAGATCACGCGGCGGCCATGGCATTCGACAAGGGCAACAAGAAGAAGAGGGCTACGAAGAAGGGCCCCAAGACCTTGCGGGTCGAGTAGTTTTGTTTTCTTGCAAACTTTTTGCTAGCATCGATTTTTTTTTTTTTTGCATGAGTTTAGCATGTACAGTCCAAAAAAATAAAAGGTCCTGTTAGCGAGCACTAAAATCCAAATGAAAACCATCCCATGTCAGTAGCCTTTGGGCTGCGCCGTCAAATTGTCTTTGTGGTTCGTTACTCTTGCGTTTGAAATTTGGCCTTGTTTTCTTTGTCCATGCCGCTTTACCTGTGAGCCTCATTGCATTTCCACAACTCTTGAAAGTTGGCATCATCAATTCCTCTTTCTGACGTAACTTGAGTATTTTCAGCAATCTGTATTTATTGCCCCTCAAAATAATCAACACTACAATCGTGCCGTTCCCATTCCCACTGTTTTCATAATGAAAGAGACTTTTGGACTCTTGGCGTTGGGGAGTTTCTAATCGTTTGCAATCTTGCTAGTCTCGAGGAGTTGGGGTACTTGAGCTGGAGTTTTCACTCTTGAAAAGACATTGCAACCGCATCATGATATCTCATTAGGTGTCTCCTTCTACCTAGAGATATTTCCTGCTCGGCCGCGGACCCCATACTTGGTCTATGGCGCAGATACTGAGGGCAGTCCATGTGCTGCTCCCACTTCTTGCAGAGGCATCTGATACCTCCTCGTGCACTCGTATTTGCCTTGTAATCTTGGTGGCAGCTGGAAGTCTGGATTAAAACAGAAGGCACCTGTCACGTAACGACATCACCACGACATCGCCTCGCGCTGTGTGATCTTCCACTAACATTAAACAACCACGCGCGGCGACATCATCATCATCATCGCGTCACGACAACGCCCACTTTGGCGGCGACCGCCAGCACTTTCCGCATCCAGTCGCCGAGACCATTGCCTGTACAAAAGCTATGGCAAGCCCCAAGCGCACGGTTCCTTTTCATCCGAAAAGCACGACCAGACCAGAGTCGCCCAAGGCCTGGTCCACCACAGTGAGCATTGGTGCACCAAGAACCTTCCCTAACAATCAACACTTGGAGACATTCCAGCGCCCTGTGGAAGGATCAGCCCATTTCTACGTCCTACCTCTCGATAAGTAAGTTTATGCCGTCTCATTCGCAATGCATCGCATCGCATCCGAGATGTTTGCCAGTGAGACACAGAGACTGATTGCAATTTTGACAAAGGCGTCCACCAATCCACGTACCTCTGCATCCTCCGATCCACTTTCGAACTCCTTTGTCGCCGCCACCGCCTCGACCTCCATACTCGTATATATCATCGACTCCTTCTGCACCACCTCCTTCGCTGAAATCGCCGTTGCAGCGAACTACCCCTGTCAAGCCTCCAAGGCCATCACCTACTGTCGGGCAAAAGCGATCCAAGAAAGTCCATTTTGCGCCCTCTGCATACAGTCGCTCACCTTCACCCGAGGTCACTTCTGAGGACACGAGAGCAGTCCACGTCAGTAAGGCCTGGCGAGAAGTGAAATCAAGTCGCCCGCCTTCACCCGAGATCGCTCACAAAAGAAGAAGAAGAAGAGTTCGGACCAAGACGAATAAGCAGGAATCGAAAATCGGACTGCCGGAGCAAGCGTCGACTAGTCTGCCACCCGAAACAGCATCCAAACCTGCACATAAACTCACTTCCTTTCGCTGCGGAAGGGTCAAACTACCAAAATTCGAACTGGGACGACGACTCTGTAAAAGCTTCTCTAGCTCATCAACACCCGTATACCATTTCAATCAGCCTGCAGCTATGCCTCCTCAGCCTCTTTCGCCGTATGAGATAGAGTCTCCCGACGAGTTGATGTCTCCGCTCAGAGCCGGATACTACTCAGGCCCGGTGATTATAGGCGAGATTTATGCCTACGAGCCTCGTAGAGCATCCGCGCCCACCAGAGGCTACGCTCATCCCGTTCCCATCCTCCGATCGCCCTCACCTTCCCGTTCCAGGTCGGCTCAAGACGACGTTCAAGAGGAAATCAAGATCACCCACACCAAGGAGTCGCCAGTCATTGGTGCTAGCCGCCGCTCTTCTCGCCATGCTTCGTCCCGACACGGCCATGCTTATGAATTTTATCACTTCTGCTCCGTTTGCAGCCGACCCCGTTCAAGGAAGTATCACCACCTCCATCCTGTCGAGCCTGGACAGCGCATCGACCCTGGTATATGCGGCAAGTGCAGGACGGAAGACAATTACAGCGACGATGAAGAGAGGGTCGTCATTGAAAGACCCGGAAGGAAGCTGACAGGCGGTGTCTTGGAGACGGAAAGGGTTAGGGTGGTTCCCATTACCGAAGAGCGCGAGCGTGGTAGGCCGCGCCAAAAGCATAGAGACAGCCAAAGGGAAACCTCTGGCAGCCGGGTCTACATCAATGTCAAAGAGAGGGATGGCCGGCATGGTGGCCACAGGTCGAGGTCTGACAGTCGTGTTCAGATCACCATCGAAGAGAGGATACCTGATCGTCACAGGCGATCGAGGAGTAGAACCGTCGTAAGGGTTCAAGAGTGGGAAGATCGCGCTCGTCGTTCGCGTCCATCTTCTGGGGACATTCCAGCCAAGCACCCGATGACTGTGCGTCATATCACCGACGCTGAGAAGAGGCTTAAGAGCCATCCTCAGGCATTTCGCCATGGCAACTTTACGAATTCCAAGTCCAAGTCCAAGTCCAAGGAGCCTCCGCGTGCGCCGTCTCCGCCAACTCCGGGCATGAGCAGACTCTCGATGACAGACCCGCCGCCGCACCTCAAGACTCGTACTGAAGCTTCGCAGCACCCCTCGCGTCCGAGGTGTGGGTCTCAAGCTACACGTACTCACACCTCGTGGGTCACATACCCAGCCTCAAGCCCGCCCGAATCTCCCAAGGCGGACTATGATACCAGGAGCACAAGCACCATTCGTGCTGGAGCGCGCCCCTCCCGTTCATCGACCTCGCCGCGCAAGCACATGCAGGCCCACCACTCAAGCCACATGGGTGAGTGCAGGGACTATCACGACGAGACCCGCGTTCGCTTCACCCCCGGCCCTACAGATGAGCAAGCTCGCCGCCGCAGGGGCTACGATGGCCATTTTAGCGAGGATGGACTACACGCAAAGGGAATGCGCGAGCACTACTGGTACGAAGCACCGCGCCAGTGGTCTGCAACGCCGCGACACGCCATGCCGTCCTCCGAGCCGACCTCATACACCACCCACGGCTACCGCCGCATTGTGGACGAGCCCGAGCGTGGCATCTTATACGTAGACCCGCGGGCCCCGATGACCGCCGGTCCCGTCAGGATCACTGAAGTGCCTTCTGAAGCTTTCTTCGAGCCTGCAACTGATGGCCGTCGTGCTTCGGCACCGACCTCGCGCCACGCGCCTGCCCCACGGCCCTGGACCCAGCATAGCTCTAATGTTGGTACCAGCGTAGCCGGTAGCCGTAGCTCGTACCACCTGGTTGATGTCCGCGAGGTGGAAGATGTCGACTCCACGGGCTACCCCACGCGCGTCAGGGAGATTGAAGATACGCGTTACTCGGGCGGAGAGATGGACAGGACGAGGCTGAGGATGGAGGAAAGGGAGAGGCATGGTGGCAGATGTGGATAGGTGGTTGATTTTCCAGTGATATGGCACCTGCCAGATTGGCTAGATTTCTTTGGCTGGAGATTTCTTCTTTAGGAAACTGGGTAACTGGGCCCGTTGGTGGTTGGGTTGAACGACGAAGTCGTAGGTGCAGGTGCCGATAACTACCTATATAGACGGAAGTGCGACACTGAGATAGGATGGAACAGCAGAAAATACCCCCAAAAAAATATGCAAAACCAAGAAAGACCAAATGCGCGCCGGGGTTGGTTAACACTCCCTATGTGTATAAATTGTGAGTTCAAGATTGATGGCCGCCGCATAATATGACTGCTCTTGAATATATCAACCCCACAAGATCGAATACTCCTTGAGTTTTTCGAAGTCCTCAGGCTCCGATGCTACAAGTGCGCCTTGTCAATCCGCATTTTTTCTTTGAGAGAAAAGAGAGTGGGAATTCCAGCAGTCGCGGCGACGAGGTGAGGTCAGCGCGCTAGCCCGGATGGAGCAAAGCGCAACATGCATGCCAAGTGCCAGACGGCGAGTCGGTGCTCCAGCATTTTCGCGTCAAGCTCTCTTCGCGTTCACCACCTAACCAAACCTCCCTGACCATCTCCACGCCTTCCACCACCTCGTTGCCAAACATCTCTCAATTTGTCTGCTCCAGAGCCAGCAAGCAGGCAATGACAGCTTCACTGCGCTTCTAATCAACCAAATCTCCCACCACTGTCTAAATCCCACAACGACCTCGTCGCCACGCTGTCCATCAATCGATCTAGTAACGACTTTCACGCCCATTAGCCCACCATGGCGGACCAAAAGCAGCAGAACTTGGCGCAGTTCAAGTATGCGGCCATGTCCAACCTGGTGCTGCAGGCGGACCGCCGTTTCGTGTCACGCCGCGGCGACGAGGCCACAGGCGACCCCGAGTCGCTGGCGGGGCGCATCAGCATCAAGGAAATGGGCGGTCGAGTAGCGCGCGACGCGGCGCCGACGCAAAAGAAGAAGCCCAAGAACGCCCTCGAGGGCCTGCAGCGCGGTAACATCGACGCCGGCGCGGATGTGCTCGAGCGCGAGCGCAAGCGCAAGCGTGGAGGCGAGAGCAACCAGACACGGGGTGGAGGAATCCTTAGCCAGGCCGACTTGCTGGTTGAGGATCTGAGATACAGGCCCCGGACGCCGGCCACCCGGGCAACGTACGAGCTCATCACGACGATTGTGGGAAGGCATTTGGGCGACGTGCCGAACCACGTTGTCAGGAGTGCAGCTGATGCGGTGCTGGAATACCTGAAGGATGAGAATCTGAAGGACTTTGATCGCAAGAAGGAGGTTGATGACATCATGGGAATCAGTATGGGGAGCAAGGAGTTTAACGAGCTGGTCAATCTGGGAAAAAAGATCACAGATTATGATGCGCAAGACGACGATGAAGAGTTGGCCGGTGGTAGCACAGCAGCCGCAGGTGCCGAGCTGGATGACAGGCAGGGTGTTGCAGTCGTGTTCGACGAGGAAGAGGATGAAGAGGACGCTGGCCAAACATTCGAGGTCCGGGACGAAAACGATACTTCGGATGAGGAAGATGGCGAGTTTGCAGATCGAAACGGCGCAGAAGAGGCGGTGACCGCTGCAGGAGGAATCATACCAGAAGAAGAGGAGGGCAGAATTGATGAGGATGGCATGGTCATTGACGGGGCTACTGCGGACGCGCGCGACAAGGGAATCAAATCTATTCCAGCCCACGAGATTGACGCATACTGGTTACAACGTCAAATCGGTCACATATACGAGGACGCGCATATCCAGCAAGAAAAGTCTCAAAGAGCTCTGCAACTGTTGGCGGGCGATCTCGGAGATGGGACCGTTGAGGAAGATCCTCGTGAGATCGAAAACCATCTCATGGATCTTTTCGACTGGGACCACCACGACTTGATCTCCAAGCTGCTTAACAACAGAGAAAAGATTGTGTGGGTCACAAAATGGCGAAACGCGGAGAATGATCGCGATGCACGAGCAAATATCGAGAGGGAAATGATTGTAAATGGGCACCAGGGGATCTTGACCGAGTTAAGGACGAGAGAAGAAGCGCCAACTGATGCTCCGACCCAAAAGAAGATGAAGCTGGACCTCATGGACATTGACGTTCCCAAGGCTGAGGATACCAAGATGGCCGATGCTGGCGAGAGGGGTTTGGTTGGCGGGCTCCAACCCAAGCGCCTCATCAACCTGGAGAACCTTGTCTTTGACCAGGGCAACCACCTCATGACGAACCCCAACGTCAAATTACCTCAGGGATCAACGAAGCGGACTTTCAAGGGATACGAAGAAATTCATGTCCCTGCCCCGAAGCCCAAGCGAGACCCCAACGATCCTCCGGACATGCCCGTCTCCGATTTGCCAGAATGGGCAAGGATGGGATTCGGCTCTTCAAAGAACCTCAATCGTATCCAGACCCGCTGCTACCCCACTGCCTTTAATGACGATGGCAACATGCTAATTTGCGCCCCTACTGGTTCTGGTAAGACAAACGTGGCAATGCTGACAATGCTTCGCGAAATCGGCAAGCATAGGAACCCTGAGACGGGCGAGATCAACCTCGACGAGTTCAAAATCATCTACATTGCTCCCCTGAAAGCTCTGGTCCAGGAGCAAGTCGGCAACTTTGGCAAGAGGCTCGAGCCGTACGGTATCAAGGTTTCCGAGCTGACGGGTGACCGTCAACTCACGAAACAGCAAATCGCAGACACGCAGATCATTGTCACCACGCCGGAGAAATGGGATGTCATTACTCGCAAGGCCACGGATACGAGCTACACTAACCTGGTCCGTCTAATTTGCATTGATGAAATCCACTTGCTGCACGACGACCGCGGTCCCGTTTTGGAAAGCATCGTCAGCAGAACCATTCGCCGCGTGGAGCAGACTGGTGACCCGGTTCGCATTATTGGTCTCAGTGCTACACTTCCCAACTATCGTGACGTCGCCACATTCCTCCGCGTCGATCCTATCAAGGGTCTCTTTCACTTTGATGGCAGCTTCAGGCCTTGTCCGCTCAAGCAGGAGTTTATTGGCGTGTCGGACAAGAAGGCCATCAAGCAGCTCAAAATCATGAATGACGTCTGCTACAACAAGGTCTTGGAGCAGGTTGGTCAGCACGACAACCAGATGTTGATATTCGTACACTCCAGAAAGGAGACGGCCAAAACGGCCAAGTACATCCGGGACAAGGCTTTAGAACTCGAGACGGTTGGCCAAATCATCCGAAGCGACGCGGCCAGCAGAGAAATCTTGCGGACAGAAGCCGAAGGAGTGCAGAATGCTGATCTGAAAGACGTCATGCCCTACGGATTCGGTATCCACCACGCTGGAATGAGTCGCGCTGACCGTACATCGGTCGAGGATCTCTTTGCCGACGGATCGCTCCGTGTCCTCGTCTGCACGGCAACACTGGCCTGGGGTGTCAACTTGCCCGCTCACACCGTCATCATCAAGGGCACCCAGATCTACTCGCCAGAGAAGGGTAGCTGGGTGGAACTGAGCCCTCAGGACGTGCTCCAGATGCTTGGTCGTGCTGGTCGTCCCCAATACGACACATATGGCGAAGGTATCATCATCACTACACAGTCAGAGTTGCAGTACTACCTCTCGCTTATGAACCAGCAACTTCCCATCGAGTCTCAGTTCATGAGCAGGTTATCGGACAATCTCAACGCTGAAATCGTATTGGGCAATGTGCGCAGTCGCGACGAGGCCGTCGAGTGGCTTGGCTACACGTACCTCTACGTTCGCATGCTGCGCTCTCCTGGCTTGTACAGTGTTGGTGCCGAGTATGAAGACGACGAGGCCTTGGAGCAAAAGCGGGTGGATCTGATTCACTCTGCCGCTGTCGTCTTGGAAAAGTCAAGCCTCATAAAGTACGACAAGAAGTCTGGTAGACTTCAAAGTACCGAGCTTGGTCGCATCGCCTCGCACTACTACATCACGCATAACTCAATGCTCACGTACAACTTGCATATCCAGCCCAACATCTCAAACATTGAGCTCTTTCGCGTCTTTGCGCTCAGCGATGAGTTCAAGTATATTCCAGTCCGCCAGGACGAGAAGATTGAGCTCGCGAAGCTCTTGGGCCGTGTACCCATTCCCGTCAAGGAGAGTATCGAAGAGCCGCACGCCAAGATCAACGTCTTGCTCCAAGCTTACATTTCGCGTCTCAAGCTCGAAGGTCTTGCTTTGATGGCAGATTTGGTCTATGTCACACAATCCGCTGGCCGTATCCTGCGCGCCATTTTTGAGATTTGCTTGAAGAAGAATTGGGCCTCTGTAGCAAAGACGGCACTGGACCTCTGCAAAATGGCTGAGAAGCGCATGTGGCCGACCATGTCTCCACTACGCCAGTTCCCCCAGTGCCATCGCGACATTGTCCAAAAGGCGGAGCGAATCGATGTTCCATGGTCCAGCTACTTTGACCTCGACCCGCCGCGCATGGGAGAAATGATGGGTCTGCCCCGTGCTGGGCGGACCGTGTGCGGGCTTGTTGAAAAGTTCCCTCGCCTTGAGATCCAGGCACACGTCCAACCCATGACCCGCACTATGCTTCGTATGGAATTGACCATCACACCCAACTTTGTTTGGGACGAAAGCCTGCACGGAAGCGCCGAGAGCTTTTGGATCATCGTCGAGGACTGCGACGGCGAGGAGATTCTCTTCCACGACCAGTTTCTCCTCCGCCGCGAGTACGCCATGTCAGAAATGAACGAGCACTTGGTCGAATTCACGGTTGCCATTACCGAGCCGATGCCACCCCACTATTTCATCAGTGTTGTGTCGGACAGGTGGATGCATTCAGAGACCAAAATTGCCGTTAGCTTCCAGAAACTGATTCTCCCTGAAAAGTTCCCACAGCCTACCCCGTTGTTGGACATGCAGCCTCTGCCTGTGGCGGCCTTGAAGAGAGCCGATTTCCAGGAGCTTTACCCCAACTGGGAGCGCTTCAACAAGGTCCAGACGCAGACCTTTCCGTCCCTATTCCAGATGGATGATAATGTTTTCATTGGAACTGCGACGGGAATGGGCAAGACGGTTTGTGCCGAGTTTGCTCTGCTGCGTCACTGGTCCAAGTCGGAGGGGCGGGCTGTATACCTCGCTCCATTCCAAGAGCTTGTAGACAACAGGTTGAAGGACTGGCAACAGCGCCTGGCCAAGGTCGCAGGCGGCAAGATCATTGTCAAGTTGACGGGTGAGACGACGGCTGACCTTCGACTTCTCGAGCAAGGCAACTTGATCTTGGCTACCCCTGCGCAGTGGGATGCCATTTCACGA
Organism: Phyllosticta ampelicida; assembly: GCA_020351975.1. Taxonomy (NCBI): domain Eukaryota; kingdom Fungi; phylum Ascomycota; class Dothideomycetes; order Botryosphaeriales; family Phyllostictaceae; genus Phyllosticta; species Phyllosticta ampelicida. The sequence goes on along the minus strand of JAIFKG010000681.1, from coordinate 2,149 downwards.
CAATGGCAACGCCGCAAGAATGTCCAAAGCGTGAAGCTGCTCATTGCTGACGACTTGCACATGATTGGAGGACAAGGCGGTCACACTTATGAGACTGTGGTGTCTCGCATGCACGCCATGACGCTCCAGCTCGAGTCGGAGATGCGCATCGTTGGCCTCAGCGTGTCCCTTGCCAACGCCCGCGACATTGGAGAGTGGATTGGCGCAACCAAGCAAACAATTTTCAACTTTAGCCCACACGTCCGCTCCGTGCCACTGGAGTTGCACATACAGTCTTTTACCATTCCGCACTTTCCTTCGCTTATGCTGGCAATGGCCAAGCCGGCCTACCAATCCGTGCTTCAGCTCTCACCAGACAAGCCTGCCATGATTTTTGTGCCCAGCAGAAAGCAGGTCAGGAACACGGCGCTGGACCTGCTGGCAAACTGCGTGGCAGATGACGACGAGGACAGGTTTTTGCACGCTCCCATTGAGGAGATGCAGCCTGTCCTCGAGAGAATCAGCGAACCGGCGCTGGCAGAGTCGCTTTCTCACGGTATTGGCTACTTCCACGAGGCGCTGAGCTCGTTTGACAAGAAGGCTGTCGAGCACTTCTTCCGCATTGGCGCGATCCAAGTGCTTCTGGTGTCACGAGACTGCTGCTGGGAAATTAACGTCAACGCCCACCTCGTTGTCGTCATGAACACGCAGTTTTTCGAGGGCAGGGAGCACCGGTACATTGACTACCCCCTGAGCGAAATCCTGCAAATGTTTGGCAAGGCCGGCCGACCAAGCGAGGAGAAAACCAGCAAGGGTGTTCTGATGCTGCCCGCGGTCAAGCGCGACTATTACAAGAAGTTCTTGAACGAGGCACTCCCGATCGAGTCGCACCTCCAGGTCTATCTGCACGACGCCTTTGTCGCTGAGATTAGCACTCGCATGATCACTTCGACCCAAGACGCTGTTGACTGGTCTACCTACACCTACTTCTATCGGAGACTGCTTGCCAACCCAAGCTACTATGGTCTGACCGACATCTCACATGAGGGACTCAGCGCGCATTTGTCTGAGCTCGTCGAGACGACCATCAAAGACCTTGTCGACGCCAAGATTATTGAGCTTGACGAGGAAGACGACTCCATTACGCCGCTCAACCCGGCCATGATTGCGGCTTACTACAATATCTCCTTCATCACCATGCAGACCTTCTTGCTGTCGCTGAATGCGCGCACCAAGCTCAAGGGCATCCTCGAAATCATCACCTCGGCGACCGAGTTCGAGAGCATCCAGATCCGGCGCCACGAGGACGCGGTTTTGCGCCGTGTCCACGACCGTCTTCCGGTCAAAATGACCACGGGATCAGAGGAATCGCCGCACTTCAAAGCTTTTGTCCTCCTCCAAGCCCACTTTTCGCGCATGCAGCTTCCCGTCGACTTGGCCAAGGATCAAGAGACAATCCTGCGCAAAGTGCTCCCCCTGCTTAGCGCGACAGTCGACGTGCTCTCATCCGAAGGTCACCTCAACGCGATGAACGCCATGGAAATCAGCCAAATGGTGGTGCAAGCCATGTGGGACCGTGATTCGCCGCTCAAGCAGATTCCGCACGTCGATGACACGCTGGCGACAAAAGTTACGGCGCTCGGCGTGCGCGACATCCCCGACTTCATCGAGGCCATGGACCCCGACGACGAGCGCAACGCACAGCTCGTCAAGGCCCTTGCCTTCGAAAAGTCCCAGCTCGCCGACGCGGCCCGCTTTGTCAACGAGTACTACCCTGACCTGTCCATCGATTTTGTCGTCGAGGAGCCCGAGTCCATCGTCGCCGGCGCCCCTGCCTACCTCTCCATCACCATTACTCGGGAGATGGAAGAGGATGACGATGATCCCAAGAGCGATGTCCACGCTCCCTTTTTCCCTGCGCAAAAGATCGAGAATTGGTGGCTCGTCGTCGGCGACGAGAAGGAGCGCAGTCTGCTCGCCATCAAGCGCATCACTGTGGGTCGCGAGCTTAAGACGCGCCTCGAGTACGTTGTGCCCAAAGAGGGAGACCATGAGTTGACTCTCTTCCTCATGAGCGACAGCTACATGGGTGTCGACCAGGCGCCGACATTTAAGCTCACGGCGGCTGAGGGTATGGATGAGGATGAGGAGGAGGAGGAGGAGGGGGGGG
>JAIFKG010000679.1:0-19102 GCA_020351975.1 Phyllosticta ampelicida | reverse complement strand
CCTCTATGCGCAGGCAGCTCGTCTTCTTACAGCCAGGAACGGCGTGCACCCTGCCACACTTTCCCTTACCCAACCCGCCCGTACCCCGACCCGTTTCCCCGTCAGCGGCGCCCTTCTTGGAGCATCCCTGTGCCGTTCCCCGCCTCGTTCCCTGGGATCCGGGTGCAGGGGCTTCATCTGCTGCTCGTGCTCATTGGCCTCTCGCAATATATGTCGTTCCTGCAACCGCGAGGTCGCAACTGCATTCGTTAGATTAGCGAAGGGAGGTCGATCGCTAGGGTTAGGGTTAGAAACGTCGTCTTGTCTGCAAGCCGTCGGTAATCATGTCGTTCCGTCCTTGCTCCCGGTCCCAACTTACTCGGCCCCTGAGATCGAATCTCGTAGTCTTTTGTCCTTCGCAGAGGAGCAATGCCAGCCACAGCCAATGGACCTGCCGCCTTTGATCGAAGTCATGGGGTTTTTCTACGAGCACAAAGGAAGATTCCTTCATGTGAACTGCATGAGCCCCCATTGAAACCGTGCTCTCCAGCTTGGAGCCGCTGCAGGAGTCTCCTTGTCTGCGTTGTCAACATCTACGCAAAGTGCACTTCAAGTTGGGAATCTCGATTAGGTCATCCAAGCATGGCAATCACTGAGGCAAATCGTTTTAAGAGGCGAATTTTAGTGATTACTTGAAGCTAATCTCGCCACTCAAAATCGTAACCGGGAAAGTGTCTTTACATGACCATTTTGGCAGATTGTATCTGCGGGAGAGCAGGCGGGACAGCGAGTCAGTGGTAGAAGAAGAGTGAACCCACCGACTGCCGTCCCAAATTACCACCCTCCTTGATCCACCATCGAACTTTTTCTGTAACGCGTAAAGTGTGATGAAGAAGGAGAAAAGAAGGAGACGTGCAGGGTGGGGTGAGTTGGACCAAAGACGATCAGCAAAAGGTTGAAGTTTGGTGTAGCAGGACGCGCATGCTTTACCAACCGTTGTTGTCATGGTCGACAGCAGGCTTCCAAGCAGCGGGGTCGTCCCCGTCATCGTCGTCGCCGACCGCGGTAAAGCCATTGGCTTTATCGCCGCCGCCAACTGGAATGAAGCAATTGGCGTCGTCGCCGGCGTCATCCGCCTCCTCGTCGGAATTGTCATCCCAGTCAACAAGCTCACCATCGGCAGGCTTGGCGTGATCGAGAAAGTCAGGAACTTCCTGATCGTGTTCAAAGAGCAGCTTAGCAAGGTCATTCTCAAGGTCGGCGTCGCGCTCCGTGAAGAACGAGGTGGCCAAGCCCTTGTGGCCAATGCGAGCGGTACGTCCAATGCGGTGAACGTACTCTTGGATGCCACCATGAGTCGCGGAAGGGAGGTCGTAGTTGATGACATGGGCAATGTTGCTCACGTCCAGACCACGAGCTGTGACACCAGTGGCGACAAGGATTGGTGAAGTGCCGTTTCTGAAGGCGCGACTACAGAACGATTAACTCAATGCGAAACATTATTCGCGGGCTAACTTACATGGCGTCCTCACGCTCACGCTGCGTGCGGTCAGAGTGGATCGAAGTGCAAGGGAGGTGATGGTTGAAGAGAAAGTCGTCGACCATCTCGGCCTTGCGCTTGCTGTTGACAAAGACAATGGTGCGCGCCGGGGGGGAAGAGGTGATGAGGTCGTAGAGGGCCTTGTCCTTGAGGGACTCGTCGATGTTGTAGACACGCTGGACGATGTTCTTGTGACTCGAGCCGATGCGGCCAACACGGATGCGAGCATAGTCTTCGGACATGTATTCCTTGGCAATACGGCGAGCCTCCTTTGGGAAGGTGGCCGAAAACATGAAGTAGAGGTGGTCCGCGTCCTCGTTGACGTCTTTGTCGCGTCAGCATGTAAATCATGATGGGATGCAATCAACTTACCGCCACCACCGAGGATCTTTTGAATGTCCTCCTCCCAGTCACCATTCATTAGCTCGTCAGCCTCGTCAATGACGGTGAACTTGACGCGACTCATGCTCAGAACATTGGGCCTATCCATGAAGTCGATCAAGCGACCGGGGGTGCCAATGAGAATGTCGCAGCCCTTTTGAAGCTCACCCAACTGGTCACGAGGAGGACCACCGCCGTAGACGACGCAGGGACGAAGCATGGAGCGGTAGCAAAGCCTACGCGCATCGTCGAAGATTTGAGCAGCGAGCTCACGAGCAGGAACGATGATGACAACCAAGGGCTCGGCGCGAACCATGTCTGTATCTGGATTGTATGTCGCCGGGTTGGGTCGTGGAGCGGCGAGCTTGGCAGCCTGACCCATCAAGCGAGAGATGATGGGGACCAAGTACGCAGCAGTCTTGCCAGAGCCTGTGTATGTTAGGATCAATGCCACCAGGGTGTGGAGGGTTTTACCAGTCTGAGCAATGGCAACGAGGTCGTGGGCGTTTAGAATGGCCGGGACGCAGTAAGCTTGAATGGGCGTCATCTTTTCATACTTGCAAAGGCGGGTGACATTGTCAAGCATGACGGGGTGCAGGCCGGCGTCCTGGAACTGTAGCATGCGTTAGCAATGGTATTGTGATAGGGTAAAGACGGACCAAAGTGACGGGCTCAACGTCAACGTCACCTTCAACCTTGACCTCCAAGTCAAGGGCAGACCAGTGAGTACCCTTCTGAACCTCGGTCATGGGACGGAACAACTCCTGCTCAAGCTCCTCGTTGACGGGACCGACTTCACCAAATTCGCCCTGCCACTCGTAGCGAACCGCGTTAGCAGCCCAAGCCGGCCTCTGGTAGCCCTCCTCGGCCTTGAGCTTCTCACGCTCCTCGCGAGTCAAAGCGTTGTAGGCCTTGTAGTTGTAGACCTCAGGCTGGCTCCAACCTTTCTCGCGAAGCTGCTCAATACTGAGAGCCTCAATCTCGAGCGGGGGGGCCGCGGGCGCAGACGTTTCGTCATCACCGTCAACATTGGCGCCGCTGTCAGTATTGTCAATGGCCGCAGCCATGTCAGTGGTGTCGAACGTGTTAGACATGTTGACAAGAGCGTTGAAACCTGCGAGCGGTGAGCGACGAGTGAAGTGGCGCTTCTCGCGGAAAAGGGAAGAGGAAGCGACGAGGTGCGTGAGAAGAACGAGGAAGAAAAGTCGCGGGCGAGAGAATAGGAGGTGGGCGCGGGCGTTGAGCAAAGAAGGAAGGCAGAGCGGCAAGGACTTACAGCAAGTTGTTGGCAAGCGGTTGTAGAGGCAAGAGGCGTTGGTGATTCGTAAAGGCAAGCGAAGCAGTTGAAGAGAGAGGATGTTTGCAAAAGGTGATGGAAAAGAATTGTTTGCGCTGGAGGGGTGAAAAAGTTTATACCCTCCGTGATATTGGGGCGACTAACACACGACTAGGGCGGCGCGGATTGTATAAGGCGGAAGCAAACGTAGCGGCCTCGACAAGGGCGAGAGGCGTGGCAAGAGGCGCCAGATTGGGACGCGAGCAGCAAAGGATACCTTTTGTGAATTCAGGTGGCCGGTCAAGCTTTGGATCGTGAATATCCGGCTTGGTGTTGAGTGCAGCACATCTCTCACCCCTGACTGTGTAAGCACTGGAGCTTGAACAACTGAGCGGATGGCTACTCACCTGCTTGTCGATAGATGATTCCATGCTGTCTATCCCTGGCTGGAGAGCCTCGGAACAATGCTCCTAGCACAATGTGTCTTTGATGCAGGTTTGCCTCTCTTCTTCATGGCTACAGCAACAGATGTGCCTATCCATAGCTGCGACTACCCGAAACGACTTGTAGACAAGCTACGCCCTAACACCTGCATGCCAAGCAGGAATGATCCAACAAGCGAGTTGCAGGACCTATAACGCATGTAAACGGATATCTCCGTTGGCACTTCTTTTGAGGCGACCCTGTCAATGGACATGCCAGCGAGCAGTTTCGCTTTTCCGATACGCCATTCTCCAGACTCAAATTATTCAGGCCAGCAAACCGAAGCTCATGTGACATATCCGCGGGTCGAGAAACGTATCTCCCAGCACCAATTTGCTTGCCCGCATGGAAGAGCGATAAACCCAAATATTTCCTAGGATGATACTCGAATGGAGCCTCAACATGCGGCCGGATTCTTCGAATTCTTGGAATGGAGCTTTCTTTCTTACCCACGCAGGTTTGGGGCCACGTTGACCGATCTACGGAGCCGCATGAAGCCAACCGCAGTGCCGAATGCAGATATCCGGCCCAGGATGGCAAGGAGTGGGAAGGTGCTTGCACAATCATGCTACGGTACAATATTCGTCGAAGTAGTCTCCAAGGCACTGGTATGACAATCCGGTGGTTTCCATCCGATTGGAGTCTTCCTAAGCCATCTTGATAAATGCTGGCAACGCGCTCCGTGTCTTCCCTAGCATGCCGCTTCTTGAGGACCGGATTGAGATGGCAGAAGAATGTCTAAAGCACATCAAACTGAAAGTAGCCACGGCGGCCGGGATCAGAGCTTAAAAAAGCAATCAAGCAACGTTGTGGGCCAAAAATGAGTGGCATCTTGTTTCCCTGATGTTGTTTTCCGGCATGGATCACGTTCGCCCCTTCGCGTATCCTTCAGTAGGCCCTTCAGCGGAAGCGCCATAGCTGTCATACCATGCGGCCCTTTCTTCTTGGTCATCTGGAGTTGAACAAGTTCTACTAACCTGAATCCGGGTATGCCGCGGTGTGGCAAAGCCAAGGGGGCTGGTCGCGATGTTAGAGTGGCTCTGCTGTCCCGGAAAGCGCACCCAAGTTACCTAAGGCCTACCTGATAGACAAGGCTACCCTATGTACACAGTTATGAGCAGCGCTTTGCTGTGATTGTAGAGAGGCGGATTTTGGGCAGAACGCTGCCCGGTTGTGGCCTATACACTTGCAGCAAAGAAAAGGATTTGGCATGCGTGTCCGGCCATCAGAACAGAGGCGCCATGAATCCCCATCAGCCTGGCCTTCGTGACAGCCAAACAGTTGAGATTTAGAGAAGAAGTGTGTCATCTCCCTCAGTCGCGAGCGGGTAACCGGGTACCCAACGGCTTTTCAGGTCGAATTTCGGCAGATCCGTGCCCCATTCGAAATTTTTGCGGACGATCCTTACGACTGATGCTGGGAATATCGAGGCACTTTTTCTTCTCGTTCATCTTGCCGGTAAAAGCAACGCATCTCATGGCTCTCTCCCCTGGGTGGGGGTTTGAGCGGCAACGAGAGCCGAGCGAGCACGTTCAGTCTCTCTCCCCTGGGTGGGGGTTTGAGCTGCAGCAAGATGCCAACCGATAGTCTTTCCGTATCCTGGTGATGACAAGGCTGTGGATATGTCAACAATACGCTTGTGCAAGGCGAAGTGTTGATGCCTGCGAGGTCAAGGTGGCGGTTGTTGTTGTTTGTTGTCCTAGTAAAGTGGACAAACGCGGCGCAGCGCCGACGTCATGCCCACATTCCGGCGCCCTGTCAGCCGCTCTTACCACACAGACGACCACCGACTCAGGCGGAACCAAGTTTTGCCCGCACCAGATCTTCGAAATGATCGCTCAAAGACTTTCGTATCATTATCTTCCATTCCGCCCCTATGGACATCGGCTCCTCCAAAACCTCTCACCGACCTCTAGGCCGCAAACAAGATGAACGACCCAGGCATCGACGGACCAATCAATGACGCTGCCGACGACCTCGAAAACAATGCCTACGAGAGCATCCGCGAGCAGGCGGCAGAAGAGGAACATGGATTCCTCGATCATTCCCGTTGGTATCTTGCAAGCACGATTTCGCCACTCATCGCAGGGACCTTTGGTCCGCTAGCCAATGCCTTTTCTATCTGTGCGCTGGTCGTCAAATGGCGAGTGTTCATTCCTCCTGGGAAAGACGAGACAACAGGAGTCTTTCTTAAAGACCCGGCCTGGTAAGCGGTTTGTATGAATAAGACTGCTCTCTGGCTTATCACACGAATAAAGGTTGCTAGTCGTCAACGCCATTTCGCTCGTTTGTGCTCTCGTCGCGAACATGTCCCTCCTGTTGAACATGGCACGCCGCCTCTCGTTCAACATAGCTCAGCCTATCACCATCGTTGGATTCTTTGTTGCGTCGACGCTCCTGATTGCTCTCGTCTGCGTCGCCTCAAGCTCATATTTCAAATTGCAACCGGCAGAATCCCACGCACTATCCCAGGCCTACTATTATGCAATCATTGCTGCGTCTCTGTACGCGGCGATCACCCTATTCATGGTGCTCACATCGTATGGAGCACGGATGAATCATTATGCCCAATTCAAGCTGACAGTGAGCCAACGCACGCTAATGCTCCAAACAATCAGCTTCGCCGTTTATCTTCTTCTCGGTGGGCTCATCTTCAGCAAAATAGAAGGATGGAATTTCCTTGATGGCGGTAAGTACATACCGGAGTCAGAGTAATAAGAGCTAATAAAGGTCTAGTTTACTGGGCGGGTAAGCTTCTAAAGATAGAATTGGAAGGCATTCAGTGCTAACCTATCCAAGATTATAGCCTACTCACCGTAGGTCTCGGGTCCGACTTTCCTCCAAAGACACATCTCGGACGCTCACTACTCTTCCCGTACGCCTTTGGAGGTATCATTATTCTCGGATTGGTCATCGGTTCGATAAGATCTTTGATTCTGGAGCGCGCAAAAGCCAAACTCGCTGCCCGGATGACGGAGATTGGGCGCGAGAGGGTCCTGGAGAAGATTGACAACCAAAATCGCGTCGTCACCATAGGCCTTTTCCAACGGGTTGAGTTTGTGCACGAAGGGCTGTCGGAGCTCGAGAGAAGAGAACAAGAGTTTAACGTTATGCGCCGGATCCAATCCGTCGTGCAAAAGAAACGGCAATACACGGCGCTCTCGTTGTCCATTTTTGCGGCTTGTATCCTGTGGTTCGGGGGCGCTGCTGTCTTTTATGCGACAGAAGGCACGCATCAAGGATGGTCTTACTTTGACGCTCTGTACTTTAGCTACACTTCTCTGCTGACAATCGGATACGGCGATTTATATCCGCACAGCAACTCTGGGAAGCCATTCTTCGTGGTATGGAGCTTGCTCGCAGTACCAACGCTGACAATTCTGATTTCAAACATGGGAGACACGGTTGTGAAGAGCTTCGCAGACTTTACAATCTGGTTGGGCAGTCTATCTGTCCTCCCTGACGAAAGAGGGATTCGAGCCACGGTCAAGAGCAACTTGGCCAAAGTACGAGAGAGCAGTCTTCTGAAGCGCGATGCCAACATCCCCAGCAACCAGCACAGCACCAACGAAAAGTCCAAAAACGACGCCCCGAAAGACAAAAAGAGCCATCTCGACTCCGTCGCCCTGCACCGGCTCGCCAAGCACATCGAAGACGAAGAGCTATGGGAAGCAGAAGAAGCAGGCGAGCGCGGCGACAAGCTCGAACGCGACATTCACTTCTACCATTTCATCTTAGCCAAAGAACTCCGCAAGCTGATGCGCGACGCCGTGGCCTCGCCGCCCGTCCAGTACACGTACGCTGAATGGGCGTACTACCTGAAGCTCATCGGGCAGGACGAAGCCGATCCCAAATGCCACCGCAAACCGCCCATCAATCCCCGGTCGCGGCACGGCAATCTTCGCCAACGCAATTCTGTCAACGAACCGGATCTTGGTGTCGCGGGGGGCGAACCGCAGCAAGATGGCAGCTCGTATAGCTGGAGCTGGTTGGGAACCCGTAGCCCGCTCATGGGCAGCAAGACGGAGGCGCAGTGGATATTGGAGCGCATGAGCGCGACGCTGGAGGCTGAGCTGAGGAATATGAGAGCTAAGGATTATAGCGAAAAGAGGGAGAGGCCGCCGATCAGCATGGAGGACCTGCGGAGAAAAAAGTTGTGATGAGTGCCGTCATCGGTGTCCCTCACTCTCCTCCTATCTGGACTTGTTCAATGCTAGCTTTTGCACAATACACCTTCTAATCACGCATGTATTTTGGGCGGTGGCGCTTCCACGCTGACAGGTGAAGGCAGAAAGAAAGATTTCGGGAGAAAAGGGGGGAGATGGAGCGCACACAATCCTAGAACACACGAATGAAAAACCAAGCTATCCTGATTTGTGGGCTGTCCGAAACACGTTTTGATGCCTTTGGCAGTCACGGGGGACATCATTTTCCAATGGCAAGGCCTTTCGTTGTATTGCTAGTGCATGCTCCATCTTCTTTCTGGAACATACGAATGCTCTTGGACTCCGTTGCAGACAAATACTGATTGGATATGTTTGATTTATGCTTCTCAACAGCCAGCCACTACTCGCCACTACCATGCCTAACCTCGTCTTCCGGCCTCAACACGCTAACCTCCTCATCACGCTCCCTCTCCACAATCGCGCTCTTGCCTCTCACCATAACCATGATCATATAATTCATGACGGCGCGCACGCCCATCTCCTCGCCACGCCGCACAATGTATCCATTCAGATATTCTATCTCGGTCTGGTTGCCCCGCCGCACGTCGGCCAGCATGCTGCTAACGTTGTGCTTGGTCATCGCCGCCACGCGCATCACCATGGCTTCCAGGCGATCGGGTGCAAAGCGCGTAGACAGACTGGGCAGCCCCTTGAGTTCTGGAAGGGAGCGGATGATGAGGCTGATTTCGGACAGGAGCAGCCGTGTGGCACGTGTAAGGTGGTAGTTGTTGAGTAGGGCGCCGTTGCGCACGTCGAGGACCCCCGTCATCGGATTGACGATGCAATTGATGGCGAGCTTTTCGAGCTGCGCGGTCTGAATGTCGGGAGGCGAGAGACCGATGGCACACAGCGCGGGTGTGCGTGTGATCGTGCGCAAAATGTATCGTGCGGATTTCGCCCAGGCCGAAGGCTTCTCCTGCGGAATGTCGTGGTGGACGGCCGGTGACGGATTTGGTGTGGCAATGCCGTCCTCACGTGGCATTAGGCCGAGCTGGATGGTTCCGGTGCCATTGTGATTGACGGTAAACGGATCCGGCGATAAAACACCATGGGATACGATGCCCTGGATATACGAGGGCCGCGTTGTCGGGTTGGGGAAAATATCACGGCTCACTTCGTCCGTCTGTCCCATGCCATTTTGCAAAAAGGCAATGGTCGAATCGCGCGATAGACGGTGCTTAACGGCGCTAATAGCAGACACTGTTGCCGGGGCCTTGACCGTGACAATCAGGTTGTAGATTGGCTCCTGCGACTCGGCACCCAGTCCTCGCGCCGCCACGTACTCGGCGTCGCCAAAGGTTTCGACGAATCCCTTTTCAATGGTTTGAGGAGGGACAAAGGTGCGCATGTAGTCCTTTTCAAAGTCGATTTCCTGGCCGTGCTCGCGCCGTTTGGGCATCGCCATCTCCACGTCGTAACCGTCCATCTTCTCCGTGACGCCTCGCGCTTGAAGTGTGATCTCCCTTCCTGCCCGATTCCATTTCCTAAGAATCGAGGGTTTGTGGAATAACAAGGTAACCGGAGGAGGCTCTGGAATCGTGCGGAGGTAGAACGCCAGCATCTTTCCTACACTGCCGGATCCGAGGATATATATGCGCCGCTTTGGGTCTTCATGGTGTTTCGGTTCGTCTTCGAGACGTTCGTCGCGAAGACTGGAGTGTGTACTGAATGGTCGGGGAGACGCGACATGGCTGCGTAAGTTAGTAGATTGACAGCTTGATCGCAGGCAAGACGAACCACTTTGTTGAGTTGGCGAATTGACGCGCCAATACTATGGAAGAATTACAAGACTGTAGAGAGGCCGCCCAGCCAAGGTGTGTGCTACCGGAGCATAGTGAGATCCTGTAAGGTATTCTCTGCCGCAGACGCGGTAGAGGGTTTGAGTGGCCGAGGAGAGACAGATTGAAGACGGGGATCAGACCATAAAGAAAACGAGCAGTGGACTGGCAAGTCCGGGAGCGAGGAGCGAGGAATGTGTAGTCAAGTGCGGAAGAGGTCTCGATGGCCCGCAACGGGCGGGGATGTCCTCGACGGTCCCGGCGGGAAAATTGATCCGCCTAGATTTCTTGAGCTACTGCAGAGCCTCCTGCGAACGCGTTCTCCACTACAACCCGCGTGCCAACATGGATTCTGTCGACTTGAAACCGTTGATTGAGGATCTTGAAGATAACATTGACGACCTCGAAGAAACTCTCGAGCCCCTCCTCAAGGATGCGCTCTCCGCCAACGTGAGCAAGCTGCCGCTGCTCGACAAGGCAAAGCTCTACGTTCTCGTCACCTATGCCATAGAGTCGATCCTTTTCTGTAAGAAGCTTCCCTTGCAAATTTAAACCCATGATGCTGACTTAACCAGCTCACCTCTCCCTCAACGGTGTCAAGGCCAAAGAACACCCCGTCTTCACCGAACTCACCCGCGTGCGACAGTACTTCCAAAAGATCAAGGAAATCGAAAACGGACCCGCGAAGTCAACGCACAAACTGGACGTCCCTGCCGCCAACCGCTTCATCGCCGCGGGCCTGGCCGGTAATGACAAGTACGACCAGGAGCGCGTGCTGCAGCAAGCCAAGGAGAAGGCAATCGCCAATCTCAAAGCGGAGCAGCTAGGCAAGAAGAGGAAGGCGGCAGGGACGGCGACCGTAGCGGGTGGTGTGAAAAAACAGCATGAAGAGTCGCCGCACGCGAAAAAGTCGAAGCGGTCAGATGCGGCTGCCATGTGGGAGGAGGGAGCACATAAAGGCAAGGGAAAGGAGAAGAGCAAATCCGAAGACAAGTCTGAGGCGGAGGATGCAGAAGAGGCAGAGCAAGGCAAAGCTGACGATGGGCACGAAGCAGACGAGTCGGTGGCGCGTAAGAAGAAGTCCAACCGCGTGCCGCTGGGTCATAAAGAGGCTTTCAAACAGCTGTTGAAAGGTCCTATCCAAAAGACGGAAGAGCCAGCCAAGAAGAAGTCAAAGTCAAAGAAGAAGTCGAAGTCGTAGATCAGGATATTCCAGTTTTCAGGGTTTATCACGGCATGGATTTCCGGCGTCTGGGATGCAAAAATGAACTCAAAGGGACCGGCGGGCAGTACAGGGCATTATGGCGTTTGATGGAGTTTTACACCAGATACCATATCAGCATGTAAGACGTGCAGGATTCGGTGTCCAAGCTACCCGTGTTGACGTAGCTCTGTGAAAGACAACCATGTTATGAGAAGCATTCAACCACCTGAACACTTGTGAAACCACGACGAACCCCTCGATGTCAAAAAGATGGCAAAGTGCTCCGTTAGTACAATAGCACTGAAAAAGCGTGTGCAGTTGAAACATCGGATTTTATGAAGTCTCTCTGCTTAATCCCCACCCACTATCCCTTAGACTATATAGTAGTTCGGGCTCCATAGAGGCCCCAACACTTTCACTACTACCCAGGGTAACCTCCATACTCCTCCTCTTCAGAATCCAGCATAATAGGTAGTTTCTAGATACTACGGTGGATGACGGGAAAAACGCCTCCTATGTTTGGTGCCACATTCAAGCACCTCTGTCCTACCTTAGCGTTGACACCTCTTTCACGTCCTACCGTGGCTCCATTGAGGCACAAAGGGTTAGACAGGAAGAGAAGTCATAATCCGACAATTCAAGTGCCAGATGCCTGTTGAATACTACTGTACTACGTGTATACAATCGAACGACCAATGCTGTTTCTGCGTGCCTCAAAGTTGACATCCTTGCCATTACCAATTTGCTTCAGCGCAGACCCCAGTTGATGCTATGCGTCCCAGACTAACCATCATTTTCACTCTGCACCTACCAGATTCCTCAGCTCCACCTTGTCATCATCGCTCAGCTTTCCAAGCTTGATCTTCTCTTTGAAGTGCTCCAACTTTTCATAGACCTCTCCATCCACTCTGCCCTTGAGCAACTTCAGAAGCTTCGGCGCAAACTTTCCCGTCGCATACACGACGCCTTCGCTCTGGCGTGCCCACAAGAGCACGACACACGTCAAAAACAAGCGCGGCGCATCCTTATCCTTGGTTGCGCCGCGGATCAACTCCGTGATCAAGGCGTCCTTTCTCGCGTTCAGGGCATCGGCCTCCATGGGTGGGATGGCGAATTTGGCGCCAAACTTTTGCAGCAACGAGAACGCCGCGTCCAAGGCTTTCGCCTGACTCTGCAGCAGCGTTTGTAGTTTTCCTACCTGACGCTTAGCCTTCGCGCTGCGGATGAGGTTTTTGCTATCGGCGCGTGCAACTGCGTCCGGTACAGCCTCTTTGACAATATAGTCGCGAAGGACATCTTGAAGTTGCGTGCGCAGCTTCTCATCGGGGATTCCAGATGCGCCTGCAACATAAACGGCGATGCGGGAGAAGAGGCGATCGTGCCAAAGGGCAGCAAATGTCTTGTCGGTTTCCGCGTCGAGGGTGGTGATGGTTGAAGAAAATGCGGTTTTGGCAGTGGACTCGAGGCCGCATCGAAGGAGGATTTGGAAAAGTGGTTGCGACAAAGAGAAGCGAATTGCGGTGGGCTGCAGCACTGAAGGTATTTTGACAGCCAGCTCATCGCTGGTGGGATCCGGGTTAGAGTGCAGGTTTTGCGCGTGCTTAACGGCGGCGTCAATGACGCTGTTTCGAATGCTTGTATAGAGGTTGTAGCGGATGAGGTAAGGAAAGGTGCCTTCTGCCATGGTTTCTTCTTCGTCAGAGCGTACCGTCTCAAGGACGCGCGTGTTGAGATTCATGGTGGCTTCGAGGTTGGCGTTAGGCGAGAGTTCGTTGAAGGGTTCCTAGACAGTTTAGATGGCGAATACCCAATGGTTGGAATAACTCACGCTGCTGTTGATTATTCCGTTCTCTCGCAGTTCCTTGACCTTGTCCTGATAGATATGTTCAAAACGTTTGCGGGAGAAGGCAGTGTCGAAGAATATCACAACGTCCTGTCCATAAGTCGTTCGCACAAACCTTTCAGCGTTCATGATGTCGGGAAACTGCTTCGGTAGGAGGTCGACGAGCCATTGGAGGCTACATGATGAGTGTGAGCCTTCAGCGAGAGCTTTCAATCGGTCATCCTTCTGGCGTGCGAGACAAGACGTTGGTGTGAATGTGATTTCGTTCTCCTGTGTCGACAGTTGCCCGTCCAGACCAGAAAGACTGTCAGTGATGCACTGAAGCGTAGGTGGAGCCAAGTATCCCTTCTTTGGAAGTTTGGCGACCCTGATGCCTATGAGTAAAGTTGTCGGAGAAGGGTTTGAAGCTTCCAGAAGGAGACTTGGTGACATACTCTGATGCTTGCTCAGCCTGTTCCAAATGCGACTTAGCAGCGGAAATGGCCTCGGCACGAGCTTCCGGGGAGTAGATGTACGCATCTTTCCAATCTGCTTGGCCTCGGCTGATTTCGAATAGACCTTTGGAACCTTTTATCGGCTTCGACAGTCTGAAAAGACTTTCAGGAGAAATGTCGTAGAACTCGGAGCATTCGAGAACAAGCACTGCGTGGTGACTCACCACGTCAGACAAGGCCCTTTGCAGTCTCAAGGCCTCTTCCCTGTATAAATTTCAGCCCTGCATCAAGCAATGGAAGCACCACACGCGGAGTCAGGGGGTTGGATGTCGAAAGGGATTTCCAGTTGGGGCATGAGAGGTTTCGAGGCCTCAGATTCAGGGGCACAGTGGGTGCCAGAAAAGAAGTCAGCTCCCACGTCTGATGCGGAATGCAGCAAGTGTTTTCAAATGACCAAGTCGGAACGTATGTATACAGGGAGTGACCAAGCGCCTGCCGCGCGGTGACTTCGACATTTTCACTCATAGAAAATGACTACGTGGAGCGTTCAAGCACCCTTGCCCTGCCTTGGGAGTTGACGTTTCTTTTGTAGCCCACTGTGGAGTAGGGGATTATAGGAAGAATGGAAACTGTCTAAAGTGACGGTTTACTTACCGCGAAAGGAGTTTCGTGCAATCTCTGCTGAAAACAAACTCTGTAGAATCGGGAGTCGCTCTTAGCGCTTGAACGAAAGAGTTGGGTTCGATATCGAAAGAGGTTGCCAAGGCTGTAGCTGATGCGCGATCTTTCTCTGAAAATAGATGAAAAACATGATGTCAGCCAAAAGGTAACCAAGTCAAAACTTCGATGCTGATATCACAAATAGTGGCACGCAGAGCAGGCATATGGGAATGAGGGGCTTGAAGAGGGTAGTTCGGAGCATCCAATCTGATTGTACTTCAGGACAGGAGGCATTTCAGCCTGATAAGCTGTAGGACAGGGAACGCCGTAGCCAGCAGCTGGGTGGGGATATTCAACCCGAGAGATGTAATAAAGAGCAACAATGTCTATCTGTGCCGTGATTTGGGAAGAAAGAAGAGCAACTAGTTAGCTCAGAAGAGAAATGTGCTCACATACCTGCGTCGAGGGCTTCTTTGACCTTTTGGATCAGCCGGTCAATTTGGATGAAGCCGTCGCCAGAAGTGCTACGGACAAGCGCTGGTTTCCCATCATCATTGACAGGCTCCGAGTCAGGGAAGGCCTGCAGGAGCTCTCGGACGTCCTCCTTGGTAAACATATTGGAGGAGCAGAAGGATTATGATTTTCGATGGGCCAATGAGCGCGTCGGGCACCAAGGTGGATACCCGGGAGCATTCGCAAATCAACGAACGTCAGTTGGTGAGAGTAGTTCACGCATTAGTCCCGTCGTCCTTGATGGTTGAGGAAGAGCCCAAGGCTGGAAGCTGCGACGGTCTTTTATGCGCGCTGATGGTTGACTCACACCCGCTGTGATTGTACCGTCTGGTGGCACGCGACTTCTTATACGACAGGGCTCCGGCGCGCTGGTGCAAGGAGAATGTTAGTTGTTGATTGAGACATTCAAATCGTCGCTGTTAAAGTCCATAATTCAACCATGGTCCTCGGTCATTGCCGTAGTCGAACATTGCCATGCGAGACGAAATACGAAGACACGTGGGTAGCGCAAAGCGGAAAAACCGCGGGAGTGCCTGCGGAGGATGTCCACGCATCTCCGCTACAGCGAACCGACGGCTACCTCTTCCCAAACATCGATACATCGCCAGCCCACCATGTCGCAATTCAGGGCCAAGAAGCTCGACTTGGGCTGCTTCGTCAATATTCGCAACATTCGCGACCACACAAAGCGCAAGACGTTTGCCGAATTTGAGCCCCAGAGGTATGCGCCGCTGCTTGCGCTATCCAGGTCTTTTAAGATGGGCATTTGGATCGACGATCGATGGTGAGACTTTTTGTATCCATTACTGACCAATTTCACAGACAAGCTCTTCGCTACATCATCCGCAACACGACGCTGCCCTCGCGTGTTCGCGCCCAAGCCCAGCTCGAGCTTACCCAGATGCACGCCTACACTCGTCCGACGCAAATCAAGAACCGATGTATAATGGGAGGCAGAGGACGGGGTATTATGAGCGACTTTAGACTGAGCCGGGTAAGTCGTCCTCGATGCTGGGACTCGCGCGAGCAAATCCGGATGACATTTCAACGACACCAACACATTGGGATAAGGGCTGATCGACGATGAAGTACCAATTCCGCTTCCAGGCTTTGCAGGGCAATCTCCCAGGTGTGAAGAAGGCCAGCTGGTAGACAGGGTCGCGTTCAATTCAGCTGTTATACAATATCAGAGCTGTAGCGTGTGCGCCATCTAAAGGGTCATTGGGTGGCGTTCGAAGGGCACAGTATAGACATGCGCCAATGAGTTTGGCGAGTGATTGTGATCCAGAAATCTGGCATCATCTCCTTAGGTCAAGTTATTGCAGCAGATGGTGAGACGAGTACGCAAGTGCCAGGTAAATCTCCCCACCCAGATCGCTAAGCCGGGTGAATTCCAGACATCTCTCACTTTGGCAATATCGTCGCAAATAACACACCTTTTGTTGATTTACCCCACGCGGGGCTCCGCGTTTTCGTCTCCTCACATGCGGTCGCGCGCCAGTCGTGATTTGGCGGCGTATCGGGTGACTGCTTCTTTCTTTGTCATGCGCGGCTTGCCTTTGCCTCTGGCCAAGCAAGCACCTTCCACCCAAACCATCCGCAGTGCCAGGCAAGGTCAAATAGCTTCAACCTCAGCGTCTTCTCTCTTGGGTTGCCCTCACACCTATTTGCGCCCTCACCTTGCGGCCACTCAGAGTGTCTCACCATGTACCGCTTAGCCGAGGCTGGTCTGCCCGAAGACCCGCATTATGCGGCGGATCTCAAGGAGCTTGGGTAGGTCGACATGTATGATTTCCAGCCTAGATGACGAAGCTGACGGTTCGACAGCTACTTCATCGACGTGAACTCTGAGATCAAGACAATCAGGCCGCCGCACTTTTACTACACATATTGTCTGTCAAACAACGAGCGGGTGAATGAGGCGTTTCGAGATGCCATGCACGGTGAAACCATCCGCCCTCGGCAGTAGCATTATTTGCTCATATCAATACAGAATGCATTACGCGCGAGATCAAGGACCGCATGGCTGCGCTAGGCATTCCTCCGCTCTGGGTACCTCAAATGTCACCTGATAAGCCCGAGGATGAGGCAGCAACTCCAATCTTGGTCACCAACCATCAAGACCTGAGAAAGAGAAAACGAATCATAGTCGTAGTCAATGATGACTTCCAGGACCTCGGCCTCTGGGCGTACCGCATTGCAGGCAAAGAGGGAGGCGTCGAGTCGGGCTCAGTCGTCTCGCTGGCCAAAGCCATGCAAACGAATCAGCTTGCGCACTTTGAGCAATGCACAGGCCTGGGTCCCAAGGCTCTTGGAGTCAGTAGTGGTGGAGATGAACCTGCAAGCGACATGGAACGGCGTGTCACCGAAGCCGTCGTGGCTCAAGCTCCGCAGCTGGCCAACGGAAACGAAGCTACCAAGACGGAGAAGAGCGGCGACGTGCCCAGGACTGATGGCTCAGACGAGAATAAGAAGCCAGAGGTTTACACCAGCAATGTGCCTTTCAAGGCTCCGGAAGGCTGGGAAACGCCCGGTCTTATTGTGCTCAACCCTGGGCAGCTCCGCTACTCGCCTCGACTGGACAAGGCCATGACGAGACAATCTTGGAATTCGCGACCGCGCAAGTCGGCCATCCACCCCGTTCCGACGTTGGACCCTGAATTCAACACGATTCCAGGCAACAGAACCTTGGTAGAGCACGTCAAGTTTGCGTTTGACAACATTGTCAACAAACCTGAATGGGTTTCTCGCGACGCCAACGTCTATATCATCGGCATCGGCAACGGAGGTGACGCTGTAATTCAATTCCTCGACTCGGAGTGGACCACATACAAGGAGCGCGTTGCTGCCATTGCCCTCGCAGACCCGTCGCCCCTTCGCGACCCCCTCAAGGACCACGACTTCGCGGCTTTTCTTCATCACCGCGCGCGTGGACTGGTCTCCAGCGAGCAGCCAGCGGGCACGCCTGTCGCGGTGCCTTGCTCGAGCGAGCACCCGACGCCAACATCATCCAGGCGCCCGTCGATGACGTCAGCAGGCGAGACTACACGGCCGCAAGACGCAATCACACGGCCATGGCTCGAAACCGTGCCGACATCCAGCGACTCTCCTCGTAGCTTTTTGGGCGGCGCCAGTGACGCTCTCACGTCGTCCATCAGCCAGCTTGCCATCGACTCGATTATGTCGTCGCCGACGACGCCGCTGCGCACAACCCCCGACGAAAGCCGTGAATGGGGCATTCACTACCTACCGCTGCTGTCGAGTGGCGAGGGCATGTTTGGCGAGGTCATCTTCCCCACCTCGTACCGTCTCATTCTCGCGTGGTTTGAGCTCATCGCTTCAACGCCCGGCTACAAGAATCCAGCGTTCCGCGTCCCCGATCCTGCACAGCACGAGCACGTCCTTGACATGGAGAAAAATACACCGCCGGTGGAAGGCAGCGACGCGAGTAGCAGCCATAACATTACATCTGCCCTATCCGATTCGCCGGCTGTGGACGTGGCGGAGAATGGAGCAGATGGTGAACGCAAGGGAGAAGAGAGGGCCGAGGAAGCTTGATATTGGGAGGCTTTTTCCGTGCATTTTTCTTTTTGGTTTGACTGGTTACACTCATGGCGTCGGCGATGACGAGGCAACGGAGGTTTTCGGGGTGTGGCGTTCACGTTCAGGGCGCAGCCAGGGCAAGCTGCAGGGAGGACATGCATGCATGCATGCATGCATACCGAAATTTGACGACTTGCGACGGCTAACAGACGGACGACTTTCTCCCTTTTTCATCCCCTTTCTTCTCTTAGCAAAAGTAGCGTGGTGACAGTGCTTGAACTGGCGGAAAGGCCTGGATCAAGGATGGTTAGTTTGCAGTGCGTACATTTATGTACGATGACTGTGACATGCCCGAGGTAAGGTGGCTACATGTTGGAGAAGGATGCGACTTGGCTGCGAGGTACACGGTTTGTCCCTTCTTGGGTACCGATGTGCCGGGGCCTGAAAGCAATAATCGTGGCATACCGAAGTACAACTGCTCCATGTGTACGCATTCTATGGTGGAGGCGCTTGAAAGTTCCATATGATTCTCTTTAAAAGAGAGAGAGATGATGATGATGATGATGATGATGATGATTGATTGATTGATTCAGTTAGCCCGGTGTGATACCCATCTGTGGGTCCATGCAGGCGACCATCTGTTGAATTTATAGCAGGAAAAACCAAAATCCAGGATCCCATACACACGCACCTGGACGAAAAACCCTACTGCTCTGGTGGGCATGCGCCATGTTGTGTTTAGTTTCATGCTGGACTGCAATCTTTGATGGTTGGGAATGCAAAATATGGCTTTGAAGGAGTGTGCTTTTTGTTTTTTGGTGTTCTTTTCCTTCCGTCGAAGAGCAGTGTTAGTAACTAGCCCACAAGGCCCCTGTCTTTAACGTGCTGGCGACACGGAGAGGGCGGACCATTTGTTTTCGTGCTGGCGGGAAGCACGGTGCCGAGTAGTTGATGTAACGTAGGACCCTTTCACTGCAATTGTTTGTCGTGCACGTTGTACTACACACTCCGCCGAGATCGCGGGAAAAGGGATCGTCGGTCGGAAGGGATCAAGGCGACAAAGCTCCTAGTTAACTCAAAATCCTAAAGGGAGAATGCCTTACAATCGTGTTCGTTGCTCAGGTGTAGGTCTTTCTGAAGAGAGCAGGGGAGGTTGATATCGTTGTCGTTGTCGTTGTCGTTGAGAAGCTTTGGGGTTGGTACTGTAGTGTTGTGTAGAGTTGTCCGCAGGTGCGGAGAGAC
>JAIFKG010000678.1:0-12017 GCA_020351975.1 Phyllosticta ampelicida | reverse complement strand
GTAAGGTAGGATTTTGTCGCCCTCTATATATTTAGTTGCTCCCTGTTTGGGGGCCTATGCGGCCCATGCGGTGTGAATGAGCTGGGCGTTCACGGGACCCAAGCCAGATCCACCGGTCCCGTGCCCCGTGGGTGCTGGGCTAGTGCCTGGGACCTCAAAGTATCATCATAATCATCCACTAAATACATAGAGCGAAAATTTGTATGAACAGAGAAGAAGCATCCACATGCGAAGTTTCTCCTAACCGCTCGCTCCTGTGCGGGTTTGTCTTGAACTGCGACCCTTGCTCTAAGCAAAGGGCGGGCATGGCGACCCGCTGCAACCGTTTGATCGTCGGCGGCGCGCCACTCGCCGGATGGTAGCGCTTGAAGTCACAGTAGATGCGGATGTAGCGTGGCGGGGAGCGCATGCTGGAGATGTGTGGTGTTGAGCGGCAGCCCGAAGAGGCACTGGAGGCGGCCGGCGTGTGGCCTGTTGAGGGAGCGGATAGGCTCCTCCCATTTGGACTCGCTGACGCCGACGCGGTGACGGGTCGTCCAGTCACCTGAGCCGCTTTCTTCCATGCTAATATACGTGATGTCGGGCATCTTGCTCGACAGGGCTGAGGAAATGATGGTCGGTTGGCGAGGAGAGGATTTTTCCTAGTGCTTATGGCACTGGGCCCTTGACGGTTGTTGTATCCGGGGGTGCTGCTCCCGATTTATCTCGCGATTATAAAAGAAGTCGAGGGCTAATAGATCTGTAAAATTGGTCGCTTTGATACCATTTTCATCCGGCCGGTTCGAAGTCACCTGAACAAAAGACGTTCGATGGGGATGTACACCGGAACAATCACTGTTGGAAAATTAAACGATATAAATGAGTCGACTGATTTTCTGACTGATTCCTTGGAAACCCTCGCTCAAGTCTTTAAATTACCAACCTCGCGCTGCCGTCTTAAATCTGACCTGGTCTCGGGCTTCAGTTGTACAGTAAAATAAAAAGATGCAACAACACACATTAAAAGACTCCTGAAGCTCTCAATCAAGCATAGATAAATCACTTTGCGCTTGAGCTAACCCCAAGAGCTCGCCTCCGTATCGACATTCAGTCGTCTTGACAATTTTGTCCAGGGCCATTTCTGTCCTGTTCCCCCGACTTGAGACATGTCGCTCAGTAGACCATTTTATATCGCCCAAGAGCTCACTGCCTAATTACCGCGGTCTCTTCCCATAATAATCGTGATATCGAATTGCCTCGTCTTGATAGGTCCGATTCGCGGCTAGAGTTGATAAATCCAAAGCTGCATTGACAAAAAGTCCTTGTATGGAACGAAGGTTTCCTGTGCAAATGGCGTTACAATATCCTCTACCTCCCATCCAGGAATTATGTTGATAGTCTCACATTCTTGAAGAACATCGTATGGGACCAATTCGTACATGCTCTACATCTCCTGAGTAGTCAAAGGGTTTTGCGGAGGATGGCGGCGGTTGCACGGTCTGAGGGCGCGATAAATGCGGACTCTGTCTGGATTTCCGGGGACCTACCAAACGTAGTGTGATGAAGGGCTGCTGTCGCCATAGTGATCTGCCTCGTTGTTGTGGATAACATGTATGGCCTCTGGCCAGCGAGCGGGCTAAGGGCGACCTGGTGGGTTCGGGGTACTTCGGCGCGGTAGATGGTCGTCCAGCCGCCGCCGCTATTGTTGGGGTTCATGGGCCTCAATCGAACTCGAAACATATTTGGAATTGTCAGCCGTCTTAGCATGAAGGCAGTTTAAGTTCGACCAGCTGAATACTTCGAGTGCTCTATTTGGTCGACCCTAACGTTAATATAAGAGCCAGACAAATGTCGACGTTGCCATAAAATAAATTTTATCTTGCAGCGAGCGTCTTTGTCGAGTCTGAGAGTCTCTTCGAGGACGCATTAGGGCCAGTCAAACAAAGCACATGGTCAGAAGGAAATTTATTGCGAAGCATAATCAATATGAGTATGGAGAGTGTTTGAAAAGAAAATTGCCAGAAGAAACCCGAGAAAAATATGTAGATACTCACCCGGCCGCAATATGTCAGGAACGACTTACCTCTGACTGTCCTCAACAGGACGAGCAAAGCAAGGGCGGTACGGGAGATACAATCCAGATGTAGGAGGAACCGGACTTTCTAGAGCCGTGCATGCATATCTGGGCGAAAAGGCAATGTATCCAGCATGATGAAGTTTTGCCTTTTTAGGATCAGCAAGCTTGGTGGTAGGTGACACGACGGTCGGCGTTCGCTCCACATTCCCGACATCGCACAATATATCTTCGATCTTGTGAGGCCACTCTTGCGGCTTGCCCTCGCCAATTAGCTGGTTGATGCTGAGGCGAATTTCAGGCTCCGGAAAGTCCTCAGAGTTGGTGCTATTCGTGCTAGCAGACTTGGGTTCCTCTGCGTCCTTGGCTGAGCTAGCGTCCTGGGAGGCGCGCTTTTCTTCTTCTTTGTGTATCTGGCGAAGTAGGAGGACGACGCTGATGGGAATTCCATTAATCTCTTGCGGCAACGGCTTGACCTCATTATCAGGAAGCTCTACTGGGACGGGGTTGGGCATTTCGATGAGTGTCTTGACAGGTAATTTCGCGGGTAGCTCAATGGGTACGTCGGCTGGAAGCTCGGCTCGAAGTCTGTAAAGAATTTCGAAGGGAATTCCCGAGGGAAGCTCGACCGACGACTGCTTTCTTTTCTGAGACAGAACTCCACCTTGGATTAGGTCTTTGGTGGATACGCAACGTAGGCAAGGAAAAGTGGTGTTCTCTTCCTTTGTGAGGTCCTTCAAGATGGAGCACATCATGCACTCGCATGGAGGCTCGGTGGGACGCGGGATCGCCAACTTCAAGTCGGGCCTTCCGTCAGTCTTTGACATGTTGCTAATGTGTAAAGTATTTTGTTCGTATTGATTGTGTTTTGAATGTCGTCTTGGGAAGCCTGAGGAGCCTGTCCTTTTAATCTGTTGAGTGTCAGTTTGTACAAAGACATTGTTTTGGTCGGACAGTAGCAAAACCGGGCAAACCAGGAGGCGCTGGACAATGTGGTAAAAGCTCCTTTCAGATGAGAAAAGCCATGCTAGGAAGCTAGAAGCTAGAAGCTTGTCCATTGTAGGCGAGGTATCGTTTCTGGCCAATGATTCCTTGAGGTAGGCGTTCGGCATCAGAGGCGGAGACGACAAAGGACGGTGTAAGAAAGCAAATGACGTCAGTGGCCGGAGAATCGGCGAGAGGGGTATTAGTGCCCACACACCTTAGCTAGTTCGCGTGGTGTAGAGGCACGACCTCTCTACACCACCTCTCTGTTACCTAGCTAGCTAATTGAATTGCGTGCGCCCTGACAACAGGAGCCACGCCCTGCACAGCGCAAAGTAAAATGTAATTCCACTTGATTCTGGTGTGGGATGTTTGGTTTTAGTGAGCGGCATCGTGCTAAAAGCGTCTGTGTTGTTGCGTTGTTGACACGCGCTGAAAACGGTGAAGTTGCAGGCGATGCGCGTCGCAAACTCGGCAGCACACAACGAAGCCAGCGAGTAGAGACGTCACTGCTAGGGTCAAATAGTGATGGATGTCATCGCTCTCTGTGAGGAATGCTGGTAGTAGATTCTCCCATCATCACGATCTCAGGCAAGATGAAGACTGCTGCTGGCTTGGGCTAGCCAAGAATCCGCCCGCCAGGTCGCGCGAGAAGACATGGACATTGAGCATTTGAGTGGCAGTCAGTCTTTCACCGACAGCAGTTTCCAGCAATGATCTTGAAGTTCTGGAAAACACTCATGGCCCAGACTAATTGTCGATGGATGACGGACTAAGTCAAAACCTTGTTATTTTACTATGTTACATTCAATCTAAGAAATGATACCCAATCACCAAGATAAAATCAACTGTTAACAACTTTCAATGCGACAAGGACGTCAGTTCTTCCTTGACGGCCCGCGTGAAGCGAACTAAACAATGAAAAGCGTGGTCGCATCAGCCCTTGGTAGTGCTACAAGGGCGACACTGTGAGTCGCGCATGGGCAAGCCCAGAGGCGGTCCTCGAGCTGCAAAAACTAAGGTAGAGTTTTTGGGCCCGTAGATCCGGTAAACGTGCTACCGTTTACAGAACACTGCGAGGCGTCTGTCATTGGCAGCGAGGAGGGAGAGGGAGGGCGGCACACGATACTACACTTGATCTAAGCCAAAAGGCAAAGAGTGGTGAAGAGAGAAAGGAACAGGATAGGAGGGAAGAAAGATGGAGATCCTTTAAACACCCGTATGTGGCAGCGGCGAGAGCGTAAGGGAGGTCGTGCTTGTTCGACCTACCTTTCCCAAACCCGGCTACCAATCAACAAACTCCATCTATCGCTGAAACTTTGTAATGCTCAATGCTCGCATCCTTCACCGATGCTCAATGATTTATGCTTGGATTTACTCTCAGTTCTGAGGCACACGCAGCCGGCTTTCGGCTGTCGTTTGCTGCGTATGCAGGCTACGGCGGCCACTCACTGACAACGCACAGCAAAAACCACCTGTGGACACACGTGACAACCATTAGATAGATTCTTTGGTGCAGAAATCAGATTCTCTTCATGAGGCATCCAAGCTTGTGGAAATTGGCGTCAGTTTTTTGTCGTCAAGCTATCCGTCATTCACATCATTAAACAGGATATTAAACATGATGCAAACGCCAACCCGCTATCCTGCGAAAATCCAGCGCTCCTCCGGCAATGCAGAAAACGCTGCAGATGCTAGAACCAATGCACGCCAAGGCATGGTGAAAGATTGTTAATTACCGCAGATTCCAAAAGCTCCTCCATGTCTTCTTCAAACTGTTGCGCGCACCAAGGCCCGGTCTTGACGCCTGTCTCTGCAGTGGCGCCTCATCCGGCTCCACTGGAGGATTTTGATATCGCAGCAGCCACTGCGATTGCGGCAGCTCCGTCGCTACCGCAAGCTCGGGCAGCGTATCAGTAGACATCTCCGCCGTCACAGCTTCGGGGGCGTCATGTATTTGCGGGCGTATGCCAGCAAGCCGCCTGCGCTGACGTGCACTCATCTTGCCTCCGGGCGTCAGGTACGTCTCGTTGAGGTTGGAATTGTAGCGAGGGTCGATTGTGCGGTCATATGACTCATCCTCGTCGGGCTCGATCATGTATATGGAGGGGATGGCGGTGTTTAAGGTGGAAGTGGATGGGCCTTTCCCGTTCGCCTCGTACAAAGCTCTCCGCCTAGCCATCTCGTCCTGACGCCGTCTGGTCTCGTAAATTGACTCCCGAAGGAGTGTCTCGACCTGGAAATCAGAAAAATTTGCCGGAAACGAGCGACTCGACTGCCATTCAGCATCATAAACCGGGTCTTCAGGCGCGTCTACGATTGCAATGGCAGTAGGAGGAGCCCGCTCCAGCCTCTCATCCCACGGCTCCGACGCGAAGAGCTCTGCAAACTTCTCGACAGGCCCCTGATCCAGCTGCTGCCACACCGAGTGGCGCGCATATGTAGACTCAGGGAACGCGCTGTCAAAAGCTGGCAGCTCCGCTGCGCACATTACCATTTCCTCCGCTTCTGGATGCTCGTGTACCAGGTCCATCAACTCGGCAAGAATCTCACGCTCACGGGGCGATCCGATGCCATTCATCACCGAGCCTCTGCTCTCGAGTCTGTACAGTTCTTCCAGTAGCTGGGTCTTGCGAGCAATTGTAGCAGCAGCATTTTCTTGCACAGGAAGATGACCGCTCCCTGAAAAGGCCAACAGAGGTAGCCTTGGTGCTGATAAATGTTCTCTTCGCCCATCCTGAACCCCCCCGGCCGTCTCTGATATCGACGCCAAATCCGGTCGTCGGCTTTTGAACTGTCTTAGTCCCCTGCGTTGATGCACAGCCGCAACGCGGACTTGTGCTGTGGTCGAGAAGCTACGTGGTATGCCTCCTGTCAAGTCCAGCGTCGAGTCTTGAGTTGGTGCCGTCCCCATGCGCTCTGTAAAAGTGCGCCCACCTTGGTTTGACCGCTGAGTACCACGATACACATCCATCGATGCTTGCGCCTGTCCCACTGCTAGACTCGACGGCGTTTGTCGCAAATCGTGGCGTACGTTTGCTCGAAGATCCAGCTCCGAGTGGCGTGCGGACGGCCTTCCGGCAGCCCGGGGAGGGGAAGCGTAAGCTTGGAGAGGTCCGTTGTTCATTTTCGGGGTTTCCGTCTTTTGTCCTGCCGTTTCGTATTTTCGTCGTTTCTTCAATTTTCCTGGGTTGGAGCTGATTACTGCGTATATTCCGAGTGGGCTTTGGTAGTGGGGTCCAGTCCTACTGAGCCTTGTTTGAGGGTTAATGCAAACAAGCAGAAGACGCAGCAGCATCTATAAGAGCCATCGAGCCAATTTTCGCAACACTCAACTGTTTCAGCGGTGTTGAACAAGCTCATTCTTCGCGATTGTTATTGATGAGCCAGCATCAGACGCACTGTCTGTCTCTCATCCCACCGGTCTCATCCCGTCTTGTCTTAACACATTGTGTGGGCACTCGCACGCGAAGACAATAACCTTGTCGCCTTGCTTGTCCTGAGCCCCGCTGTGTCTGAATCTCGGGTAGGTGCAAATAAGAGGGCGTGAGTGCTTGACTGACAAGTGCTTGACTAATTCCTCCGCCACCATCGCATGTCCGCCCTGTTTTCCGGCAGCCACCGCCACCATCTCAGGTTGTCTGACGCAACGCTATGTGCAGTCGAAGCTGTGGACGTGGCTACAAGTGAACCGTCTTCGGACGTGCTTTGCTGCATTTGTGACACGGTAACGATGAACAGACCTGAAGGCACGGAACTCAGGGCCTTGATATCAAAATTTGGAAGAAAAGACCGATTTGATGAATGCCCCGAAGCTCCCTTCTAGTCTTATGGGTCTCGGATTCCACTCACATGAGAGGACGTTGGCAATTCCCGTCTTGCCACTTCTCCGAAAGCTCATCCTTTGATCTGATTCTCACTGCATTAAGCTCGCTTTTCTGAGGGTTCCATGTTGGAATGAGAATTGAAACAAGGAGAATACAATGATGTACATGAGGCGGATAGCATTACGCAGCTAGGAGAGTCTCTCGACAAACTCACGGCTGACTTCATCGCCGAAGGCAAGATAGCACCGGGGCCCGATGATCCTCAATTTGCAAGAGCGAGCGGGATAAACCGGATTAGTAGCAGGGCCGCCCGGGCCGCACCAAGAGTCCTGCCGGCGAGCCTTGTGTCGGCCGGGATCTCAAGTGTCCCTCACAAGAGGACCCGTTGAAGCATCTCGCTGGCTCCAATAAGCTAGACGGATGTTAGGCCCGCATGCAATATGAGCAGTGCGACAAGCATAGCGACACCAAGGAAGCCTGTCGCGTTCGACTTGCGAGCTCCTGAAAATTGCAAAAGAACGAGTAGAATTAGATGGAGAAATTAATACTCTTGGTGGTTTCTTGATTCGGTGGCAGTGGATTGCCATGGTTAGAGATCTGCTCAAGTTGGGTTCTTGGTAAAGCTCTTTATAGCGTCTGAGGTCTCTGCTGGTTGCCATGGTTGAATATTCCAGCTAGATTGGACTCTTGGTAGAGCCTAAAGTCTTTGTTGGTTGCATGATAATCAGGAGTAGGGAAGGATAAGATAGACGTAATCCAACCACCTTTACAACACTTCGAGTGGAGTAATAAGTAATGAGCGAGCCACGTGCAAGTTGCTAGCTTGGCCTACAAGGCAAGGAATCGAAGGGCAGAGAAAACGGAGCAAACCGCCTACGACACCTATCCAGGCTTGAAACTCCCTTCGTGCTGTGAACTCCATTTGCTTCCTCCGCATCAATCACATCTCGAGCGTGGCGATCCTCCCCCCAACATCCCCATCTCTTCCCCACAGTCCCTGCGCAACTCTCTCCCTCATCATATCCAAGAAGTGAGTGCGGCCAGGCACCGCATCATCTGCACTCTCCTCTAGGCGCCGCATGACCGTCTTGAGTGTATCAAACTTGCGCGACTGCACCTGGTACGCCGTCGTCTCAGCCTCACCGCGACCGCCTACCAAATTCGTGAAGCGAGGCGCGGGCCGCAATAGGCAGGGCAAGATCGGGGTCCCGGGACGCAAGATGCAGGCGAGGCCGGTGGCGGGAAAGTCCAACGGTACGGAGATGGCAGATGACGCGGACGAAGAGGTTGACCAGTGGGCTGTTACGATGGCGCTGATAAAATCAATGGCCGCAAGGGCAGTTTCTTTGAGGGCAATGGTTTCGGCGCTTGTTACGATTTCATTTGCAAAACCCGAGTTGTTGGTAGTGTACAGATAGTACAGGGTACGGGCAGCACGGCGTTCAGCTTCGAGGCGTTCAGGAGAGGTGGCACTTGAGTTGAGAGTTGCGGGAGTCTGTGGGAAAGTGATTTCGGGAGTGTCGGGGCCCTGGAAGACAGTGGCGAGGGTGCGGAGCGCGTCTGCATTGGTGTGGCGGCTAATGGGAATTAAGGCGAGAGGAGTTGACGACCAGATGGACTCGGACTCGGGCAAAAGCGTCGAACGCGGGAGTGATGCAACCACGTGTAAGTCGTGGATTGGGGACTCTCCATGTGCCCACTGCGCGGACTTCATGTTGCCCAAGACATCTACGATGCGGCTAAGGACTCGGTTGCGGATGGGTCCATTCGCCTCAAAATCGGACGAATGGGTAGAAGCGTAAATGGAGAGATAGTTTGCTGCAGGACGGTAGAGATAGGATATTTCAAAGGGCGCGTGGGAAGAGGGATCGAGGAAGTAGCTGAGAGTGCGTTCGTGGAGTCCGGTAGACTTTAGATAATTGACAGCAATGGACTCATGATGAGACGCTATTGACTTGGAGGGCTGGTTGCAAGTCTTGAGCAGGTCCGAGAAGAATTCCATAAGACTAATGTGCATGAGCACGTCCCCGTCGTGGTCGACAATGTGTAGAGCAACAAAATCGAGCAGACCTGCAGACTTGAGGCCAAAGCTGTCCTCAACGTCGGGATAATGCGAGTGGCTTATTGCAGGCCAGCTCATAGCGCCAATCTTTGGCAGCCACGCCATCAGTCTTGCTTGTGCTACCGTCTTCCGAGACCTGCTTGGTGGAGGGACCTGGGAACGGGGGCCTTCGGCGCCGCAGAGGGCAAAAAAGAGACTATAAATGTCCTTGTCTCCAAAAACGCGCTTCCACATGAAACCAGTACCATAGCTGGTGCTCGCCCCTGGGCTTGGTACAGCAGCTGTGGGATCGCCATGACGTCCAGAGTTGGCGTCTGGAGCCGAATCGATACCAAGAACATCCGCGGGGTCCTTGTCGATTTGAAGGAGCTTGAATAGGACGTGACCTGCTTTTTCGGCAACGCCAATGTCTTCAGTGGCAAGCCACAGCTGGATGAGTCGAGAGACTGTGTTCGGACTGCTGGCGATAAATTCGGCATGTCTGCTACTAAATGTAGCCTTTTCCAATAGCGACAGGGCTAGCGTGTGAAAGGGTACAGCCGCAAGGTCGAGACCGGCAGCAAAGTCGACGGGTGGTTGCAGAGATCGGATGGAGTCAAAGTCAAAGGGCTCAATCATTTTTTTCAGAAGTTGGATTACGGGAGTCGGGTCCTGCTGGAGTTGCGGAAGAAGGCGAGCAAGTTGCTGGATTAGGGCCTGTGACGTGGCCAAGTCTATTGCTGAGGACGAGGAAATAAGGGGATGTAGCGTTTCAAAGAGGGCCGTGTCCAGCGGATGAGATGGATTCTGCTCGACATCATCAAGATGGGCAGGCAAACGCTCCAAGGCAGCCGAGACGGAGTCACTGGAGGTCATTTTGTGCAGTGCGATGCCAAAACCTGTGGTCCAGTGCAGCAGTTGTAGGTCCGTCCCTATGCTCTTTCTCAAGCCGGCGCAGCTTCCAGTCGGGGTTGGAATGAAATGGAATGGTGCTGAAAGATGAATCGTGGTTTGCCGTCTTTGGATGCGGTCAAACATGGGATGGTGTGGAGTAGTAGAAGTAGCGGGGCATTTCCGTCCCCCACCAAGGCGTCCGTGCACGCGAGGGCTCCTGGCGCTGCGTGAGCTGTTACAACTTTTTCCACCGTTCTCCAACATCCTCTTTCACAACAATGCTCAACAAGCTCCTAGCCATCACCTCGCTGCCCTTCGCTTGCTTCTTTCTCACCCTCATCGATCCATAGCCTTCGACAATTGGCATTCACTTCGCCCAACATGCCTCCGAAAATGGGCTTTTTTCCTGGAGGCGGCGCCGGCCGCGGCAAGATTGCCGGTGTTGACGTGCCCTGGGAAGTGGACCATGACCTCAAGATTGACCACAAGCCGTCTGAGCTGTTTCCGGTAAGTCGGTTCGTCGGTTGCGACTGTCTCTACTTCACGCTGCGTCATGCGACACCTCGACCGCCGCCGAGCTAGCCACATGGCTGCTCCCCGCGCCTTACCTATCCTCCATCCTCTCAGCTCAGATAAACACCCACAACAACAGTATGCGGCTTCATCACGGATACCTCGTAACGTTGCCAAAAAGGAAAGGACGCGAAGCTGACATGCCACAAGCCCAAGCCTGCTCCCATGGCTCCTCCAGCCCGTCGCTATGAGAAAGCTATCGTCGCCCGCTACCGCGCTCTCCGTGAGCGCATCCATGAAGGCCCCCTCTATACCGTCCTTGGAGACACGTCGCGCGTAACCAAGGGTCGCGGTCATGCCGCGGCCCCATCCAACTCCAATCCCTTCGAAAGCATGCCGACCTACACACAAAAGTACAAGAAGCAGCGGCGGACAATCCCACGTCTGGACACACGCCCCTACAGTGAGTTACTAACGCGATCTAAATCGTGCAAGAGTTTCTACTGACAATGCTAGTCATGCGCTTCTTCCCGACGGAGCTATGGACAACGCTGGACCCAGCCATGAGGGAGGGCGCAGACGTGGAGCGCCGCAACAAGCGCAAGAAGCTCAAGATCGCCCTGTCGACTCGCCTCTCGCGTCTCGAGCAGCTAGAAGAAGACGGCAACCTCGGCCATGATGATGACGACGAACTCGCCAGGGGTGACGACGACGATGCGCCGCCCGAGGAAGAGGAGCAGGACGTCGACTTTGAGGAGGACGAGGACGACGATGACGACTACAACGCCGAGCAATACTTTTCAAACGGCGAGGATGATGACTACGGCGAAGATGGCGGCGGGGGCGAAGATTGGGATTGAAAAATGGCCATCATGGTCACAGACTTCCTCTTGTCTGGGAATTGGAGTTGCATGCATGGCTGCAAGGCGTTCTGGTTCGGCGCTCTGGTGCACGTCGACATGGGAGCGACTGGATAGGTGGCCTTGATTCGGCCCTGGCATTTGGCACCTATCATTTTCTTTTATCCATTTAGCGCAGGGCATTTCCAGCGCGCAGTGCACTGCGCGCTGCTTCTCGAGTTGGCTATATGAGATAGCCGGTAGCTGCGGCCCGGGGCATCTAATCCCCTGTCAAGCCGACAGCACTGCGAATATAGGAGCCCAGATCTAATATGATCTAATCTCTTCACATCGCGCAGCTAGCAACCATTGCCATGTGCTTGCTCTGCTCTAGCCCTCCCCCCTGCAGTCATGAACGCAGCGTCGGGTAAGCTTATACATACGACAGATGAAGAGGCGAAGAGCGAGCAGACGCATCATATCGCAATCGCATCACCAATATTGCAACTCCCGTGGTCAGGCACTCCTCCACCGACTGACTCGTCGCGACCTACGTGCGAGAGGGCCGGGCGGATTCCTATCATATGCCAAAGCTTCAGCGGGCAGAGAGCGGCGCCGCGCCGCCGCCGCCGTCGCCGCTGCCTGCCGGGAAGGCACATGGCACATGGCCAAGGTAGGTAGGTGGTAGGTAGGTAGTAATCCGGCCAGGTGCCCACCTACGCCACCCCATCCGCCCGCCCACCTGCCCGATGCGGGCAAGACCATAAACAACAAGACGGCCGTGACATCCTGACCTGTCGCTTTTCGCCTTGTTGGCCCCATTCGCTCCGAAGCTTTCTTGGCAGGCTTGGTGGGTTGAGTTTGGG
>JAIFKG010000674.1:0-42094 GCA_020351975.1 Phyllosticta ampelicida | reverse complement strand
CCTCTGCCCCACCTCCCCCTCATCGTCCCTTCCCTGCCAAGCGTATCCGCCACAATCCCACACAACGGCCGCATGTACGGCAAGCAGCTCCACAGCCTATCCCCCGTGCTGACATGGCTGGCGTGCAACTGCCGCGTGCGGCTCGCCCAGAAGCGCTCGCGCGGGTTGGCCGCGTTCCAGACGTTGAGGTCGCCGACTTGCGGGCCCAAGGGCGTCGAGAGCCGGAAAATGCTGCCCGCAGGCACGTGCCAGGCGTGGCCGCTGCGGGCTGGAATGGTGTGGCTGTGGATGGGGATGCGCGAGGTAGTGCTGGCTGTGGACGCGATGCGCGTGTAGAGTGCTGTTGGCGGGTGCAAGGGCGACGTGCTGGATGTGGGGAGGTAGGCCGGCGGAGGCGGTTGTGGTGGCGGGGCCATGGTGGGCTGTAGAGTTTGTTGTCTCTGTCGTTCTCGTGGCGTTGATCGTTTGAAGCAGCGGAAGTGGTCAAGAGGCAAACGGTCCAGTCCCGATTCTCATTCTTCTTATACGCCCAAATCGGTCCTCCACTCTTGCTGCCGATGGCCGCCGGCCGCTATCACCACAAGCCGATCCCTGCAAGAAGGCTTCAAGTGCCAGCCATGTGGAAGACTTGTTGGTGTTGAGATGATTTTGCAAAATGGATTGAGCCGTGTCGTTTGATCGGGTTCCCGAAACGATCATTGCTAACCCGCATTAGGTAAGATAAGGCCAGGGTAATCTATGTCAAGGATGCGCAAAACAGCTGGTTCAGGAGTTAAGGCTACGGTGTCGATAGAAAGCTGTGGATGCTCTGGAATCCCGATGAGAGAGAAGGCAAAGGGAAAGGCCTTGAGTGAGCAGCTAGACTTTTATGCTGAAAAGCGCAGGACGTAAAATGGAGTATGGATGATTCGCAAATATCAAAGAGGAGTTCGACAAAAGTACGCGAGCCCCGTTGGACTGCTGGGAGGACTGGAGCATTCGATTTCCTTAAGTGTAAGCATAAGTCTCAAGTCCAATTAGCAGTCCATAGATTGACAGTAGTCAGCCACCTGTTGACATCACTGGGCATCTTTATGTTCTACCGCAGTTCTCCGTTCCACCACTATGGAGAAAATTTAGTTGAGTTATGCTCGTTAAATCCTCAGCGTCTCATGGCTTCTTATCATGCAAATATGTACCGTATCTAAACCCCACACCATCGTCCCTCCCTCACAGCTGCGCCCTCGCCCAAAAGTTCCCACCATCTAACACAATTGTATCACCATTGACATGTCCTGCGCCCCTCGAGCACAAATACACAACGGCTGCCGCAAAATCCTCCGGCGATCCTAGCCTCCTATTTGGATTCGCCTTTTCCAGATTCTGCTTGCCGCCCACCAACTCGATCAGGCCGTTGGCCATCTTTGACGGGAAGAAGCCCGGTGCGATGCCGTTGACGAGGATACCGCGCGGACCCAATTCGACGGCCAAATTGCGCGCCATGTGCAGGACTGCCGCCTTGGAGACCGAGTATCCGGTTGTTGCGTTCGCGCTGTTGGTTGTGCCGATACCGATGCCGGCGATGGAGCCGGTCACGATGACGCGCGACGGGTCGCTGAGGGAGCCGGCAGCTTCGAGGAGGGGTGTGAATCTGGTGGCAAGAAGTGTCAGCTAATGTGCCCCCACCTCTTCGGGGTCTCCGCCTGCCTGATATAGTGGTTGTCCTTACTTTTGAATCGTAAAGAAAACACTCTTGACATTCAAGTCCATGACCTTGGTGAACGCTGACTCTGGGTGCTCGTCGAACGCCGCGCCCCAGGTGGCACCCGCATTCGCCAGTAGGATATCCACCTTATCCGTGTGCTTCTTAACCTCGGCGACGAGGCGCTCAATCTCGGAGACCTTGGAGCTGTCGGCGGGGATGCTGATGGCTTTGGCACCGGGTGCCTTGTTTGGCAGCGCGTTGAGTGCCGCGCACGCCTCTTCGCATGCTTTGGCTTTGCGCGATGTGATGAAGACTTTGGATGCGCCGGCTTGGAGGAGTCTTGGCCGTCGTTAGCTGCGCTAGCTGGAATGCGATGGAGACGGGAGCGAGAGGGCACACCCTGATGCTGCGTGCAGTCCCAACCCGCGGGAACCGCCTGTCACGACTGCGATCTTGCCTTCAAGGCGGAAGATGTTTTGAAAATCCTTGAGCAGGACGTCGGCTTGGGCATCAGTCATGTTGGGTGTGCGTTTTGTCGTTGTGTATAAAACGGGCGATTCTGTGGGCCGAATAATCGATGGGTAAAGAGCTTCGATTTGTTGTCGCAGAGGCAGCGCAGTATATATCAAAAGTTGGATCATCTACAGTTGAACGTCCCGAGGCAGTAGAGTGCAGCTTGCTACCCCACAGCAGCGGCCGGAACAGAGGAGGGGTCCAAGCTTGCGTGCCTCGGTTCCGCTAGATTCGGCCATGAGAAGTCGACTAATCGATTGCTTCACCACAACGTGACTTCAAGGAATTTCAACTCAGGGGGAAGTGCTCGAACAGTCCCTGTAATTGTGCTCTCGGGCCTGGTCGTTTGGCGATCTGAATGCTCCACATATGCTTGAATTTAACAACAGTCTTGAGCTGGCTTTTCGTTTGAGGCTGACCATGCATTCCACAACATTCATGTACGATGCAGACATGGCCGTGTACAGCAAGACGGTGTACGATCGCAAACTTTTGTACATTCAAAAAGACTACTTCAAACGCCCCCAATGCCAGACTTTGGTGCAAACCCATGATTTTGATTCAAAAGACAATTTTGAGACCCAGACATGCCGAAAGAAGAAAGCAAAAAAGACTTGACGCAGACGGGGATATCGAACTCAATCGCCATTGGCCTGCTTCTCTAGATTCGCAGCAATGTGGCTGGTGGGGGCAGCGGAACCATTCATCTTGCCGATCAAAGACGAGAGGTCCGCAGTGAGGTGCGCTCCTGTTTTGGAGCACTCGAATGGAAGAGGCGTGCCAGGGCGGCTGGAGAGGAACTATTTTGCCTTATTAGCGTCATCTGGTACTTGGATTCATCCTGGACATACGGACGAGGCGGCAGACAGCAGAGCGATCAAGGAGGCCTGGACGACATCTTCGTGGATACCAACACCCCACACCTTCTTGTTGGTGCCATCAGTGGAACACTGGATATAAGTGACAGCACGTTGGCGACCCTCCTTGTTTTTACCCTCGTCAATCGAGTGCTCCTTGTACTCCACAACGTCGAGGTCAATGCCCAGGGACTTGAGAGCGTTGGCAAGGGACGAGATGGCACCGTTGCCAACACCCTGGATGCTGTGCTGCTGGCCGTCAATCTCAATGATACCCGAAAACTTCCTCTTGAGGTTCTTGTTGCTAACAGCCTTGCCGGCCTCAGGAGGCATAGGGGAACCGGAACGGTCGGTGACAATGTCGTAATCAATCAGGGCAAACCTGGGGTTCTTCTCAAGGTGGTAGGCATCCTTGAACAGCTTGCAAATCTCGCCAGGGAGAAGCTCACGGCCAAGGTCGTCCGTCTCCTTTTGGATAATCTTGGAAAAGGCCACTTGAAGGCCACGGGGCAAGTCGAGACCAAGCTCGCGCAGAATGATCCACGCGACACCACCCTTGCCAGATTGAGAGTTGACACGGATGATGGCCTCGTAGGTCCTGCCAATATCCTGGGGGTCTAGGGGAAGATATGGAACTTGCCAGTGGCTGTTGTCGTCGGCACCCTCGGCAATGCGCTTCTGGAAGCCCTTCTTGATGGCGTCCTGATGCGAGCCACTAAAGGCGCAGACGACGAGCTTGCCTCCGTAGGGAGCTCTGTCGTGCACGGGAATCTTATTGCTCGTCTCGACAACGTCAATGACCGCGGGCAGGTCAGAAAAGTCGACGTTGGGGTGAACGCCCTGGGTATAGAGGTTCAGACCGAGAGTTACGAGGTCCACATTGCCGGTTCTCTCGCCATTTCCAAACAAAGTACCCTCCACTCTATCAGCACCAGCCATCTGAGCCAGCTCTGCCGCGGCGACGGCGCAGCCGCGGTCGTTGTGGGGGTGCAGGGAAACGCAGACCTTCTCCCTCTCGGAAACGTTGCGGCAAAAGTACTCGATCTGGTCGGCGTACACGTTCGGGGTGGCCACCTCAACCGTAGCGGGCAGGTTGAA
The DNA here is from genome assembly GCA_020351975.1 of Phyllosticta ampelicida. Taxonomy (NCBI): domain Eukaryota; kingdom Fungi; phylum Ascomycota; class Dothideomycetes; order Botryosphaeriales; family Phyllostictaceae; genus Phyllosticta; species Phyllosticta ampelicida. The sequence goes on along the minus strand of JAIFKG010000674.1, from coordinate 37,942 downwards.
TATAATGGGGTTCTCGGCTGTGGGCTCCCAGGCGGCCTTGACAGCCTCGCAGACCTCGAGGGCAAAGTCGGGGTTTGAGTCGGAAAAGGTCTCGGGCGAAAATTCGTAGGCCCACTCGGTGCCAGCCGTCGACGGGTCATCCTTGGTGATGGAGCGAGCGTACTTGGTGCACTCTACAGCCAAAGCCTTGGTCTGAGCATTGTCCATGTTGAAGACGATTTGCTGGAAGCAGGGGCTGGTGGCGAGGTAGAGGTGGAGAATGGCCTTCCTTGCACCCTTGAGGGAGTCGACGGTGCGGCGAATGAATTCCTTGCGGCAAGGCGAGAGGACCTGGATCCAGACATCGTCGGGGCAAGCGCCGGGGGTGTTGATGAGCTTCTGGGTGAAGTCGAAGTCGGTTTGCGAGGCCGAAGGGAAGGAAACCTCGATTTCCTTGTAGCCGAGCTTGACGAGCATTTCAAAGTAGCGCCATTTCTGCTCACCGTCCTAGAGGGAGGGTTAGCTTTGCAAGACAAAGGCCATTGGAGCCATGTACCATGGGATCTACCAGACTCTGGTTGCCATCGCGCAGGTCGGTGGACAACCAGCGCGGAGGCTTGTTCAGAGTGTTGTTGGGCCATTGACGGTCGGGCAGGTTGATGGGCTTGAAAGCCTTGTACTTGGTGGAGGGGTCTTTGAGCATAGGCATTTTGGCGGTTGTGCGGGAAAGATTGAGGCACGCGCATGCAAAGGAAGATATTTAAAAAGAGGCAAAGCGCACAGCACAAAAGTTTCGTTTTATTTGAGTCACCGCCGAAACTCCTGCCGGCCCGCCCTACGCCCTACAAGACAGCAACCTTTCCGAGCTCGCGCGGAGAGTTGTTTTGGTGGCGGGCGTTGACCTCAGAGCATTTGGCACACACTGTTCTCCGCAAGCGTTGGGTCGCTCTCTTTAAGCATGCGCCTTGCGCAGTCGTAGCTATCCTACGTCCTATGAAGTCAATGGGCGTGTGCTGGCGTCTCCTTGCCCCGCTCGCCTGTCAACCCCACGCTCCAGCTGCTCGGCTCCCTCTCCAAGACCGCTTCGGCCGTCGACGATTTGTACACCACGATATGTCAATCTCGCTTCCCATCGGCGCTCACCCTTGGGGCGGTTCAGTTGCATCGATGAGTAATCAATTGATGGTCGCTATGCTGCCCCAGTTTTGCCCTCAAAAGACCGAACTCCTCGCTTGTCGTGCTTCCGTCCATCCAACGCCATGACCTCGAATCTATCTATTCTACAGCTTGCTCTCTGGAGCCTGCTTCAGACGCACCACGCCCTGCATCCCAAATTAGCACCAGTCGACACCACCACAATACTAGCAACTCACCTCTTGTACGCAAGTCGCAATCAGCTTTCCGTCCTGGGTAAACATCCTTTGGAAGACCAGTCCACGGCCGTCGCCAGCCCAGGGGCTCTCCATCTCAGTAACCATCCATTCGTCGGCCCGGAAATCCCTAGGGTTGTGGAAGTAGATTGTGTGATCCAGGCTGACCATCATTCCAATCTCTGGCTTGTCTTTTGCTTCTGTCAGAGACTTTCCCTCTTTCAATTTCTGGATTACACGGTCGTTCATACCCGGGAGTGACCGCAGCTTTTCCTCGTCCTCGTTGAGCAGCCGTTTGAGCACGTCCTCATCCAAGGTAGGCTTGCCATCTCGCCTCGAGTTGTATCTCCAGAGCTTGTGGACCCGAGCGACAGTGCCGATGAAGTAGCTGTCCGATATATATGCAAGAGCGCAAAGGTGAGGTTGATGCCCGGCTGATGGAGAAATCTTTCCGCGGGCCTTGATCCATTGCCTGGTCTTTTTCGTTTGAGGATGAGGCGAGTCATCTGAGCACAAGGTTAGAAAATGACGTCTCGCCGTCGATCATACAATGCCCGGGGAGTCACACTGTTCAATATGTCTATTCGCTGGCTTTGGAAAGGACCAGCCACTCCCTGCGGAAATCGCAAATCTTCCTCATTATCCTTCGGCGGCGGCACATTTGGCATTTCCGCGGCATGCTCGACCTTTTTCTTGCCTCCGCTGTCCATGCGCACAAAGCTCAGTGTGGTTGTAAAGATGGCCTTGCCGCGCTGCCTTGCTTGGACGGTTCGCGTCGCGTAGGATCTTCCCTCTCGGATATCTGATGCGATTTGAGCAGTGAGACTTCGGGAACTCAAAGGGCTGACATACGCTCGACGTGGTAGATGACGGGTATCTCTGAATCACCGGCAAGGACAAAGTAACAGTGCATCGAGTGCACGGTAAAGGTGTCAGGGACGGTCCGTTGCGCAGCGCTCAGACACTGCGCAATAATGGCGCCCCCAAACACACCTCGAGCGCCGGGGGGATGCCATAGTGGCTGAGTATTGGTATACAGATCCGGATCGATATCCCTCAGCTGGGTCAAGTCGAGCATCTGCTCAATGGCCGACTTGGACGAATCGATGGGCGGGGGCCTGATGAGAGTCGACATGGCTATTGGGTGTTCTGGAACATTCCAGGGAAGGGAGCGAGATGGTGGTTTTAAACGGCCTCGAGATACGGCCGAACTGTCCAAGACACATTGGGAGTGACGACGGCCACAGACGTTCAGGTAGTCGCTCGGAGGTTGCGCGCCGCGTCCTGGGCTGCCGAGCCGAGGCACAAGACGGCAAGACGGCGGTGGTGGTGGCGGTGGTTGGACTGTGGGTGTCTCCCTGTGCGAGCGTCACCAGACCCTTAGGGCTGACAGCGTCACGTGGTGGGTGGGAGCTTCCAGAGGACTGACTCCCGGTGTGCTGAGAGAGCGCAGGTGGGAGAGGGAGAGCTTGACGGGGAGCTGGAACGAAACAGAGAGCCTCACCCGTTCCGCCTATCGTGTATGAGTAAACGTAGGTACTTTGTGTAGAGATATGCCAGCTGCGTGTGCGCATCGTGGAGCTGCTATATGTAGATTACCCGGGCCCCCTGGTCTCCACTCGCTGTTCATCGCTGGTCTGTCTTGTGCCGCTCACCAACGACTACCAACATCGCTCTTCTCTCTCTCTCACATCCAGTTGGAGCTGGGTGATACCATAAGTGCGCCTTTGACGTGTGCCACCCACCTACCTGCCTATCTACCGACCTATTCACGGCGGTGCTGCTCGCCTTTGCCACTCGATCCTCTTGTGATACTCCCTCAGCGGCCTCAAAGGCATGTCATCGTCGCTCGTGCCCCCTCGTTGACATCTCCATCCCATCACTGCTGCTGAACCTGCAACGCCCGCCATCCGCCATCCGCCATCCGCCATCCGCTATTCGCCATTCGCCATTCGCCATCCGCCATCCGCCATCCGCATCCGCCATCCGTCATCCTGTACATGTAGCCTGTTGGCTGCATTTGCGCACCCGATGCCATCATGGCCGACCACACTCCTCCTGAACTCCATGCCCAGCTGTCGGAGCTCGACCGCGAACTAGAGGTACGCCTGCGCTGCCGCCACTCGACCGCCCGTAGACCGCTGACCTGACCTGATGTGTGCAGGAGGGCGACATCACTCGCAAAGGGTACGTCCCGCCAGGAACACACCAACATAACTCTCACGGCGGCTCTCGCAAGGTTAAGGTTGTGCTAGCTAACCGTCGGGAATGCGCAAAGGTACGAGAAACGGCGAACCCTGATCCTGAGCCAGTATTTTGGTCCTGGCCAGGCGAACGACTCTCGGCGCGACACGCGCACATTCTCCATCCAGTCCGGTGCTCCCTCGATCGACCCGTCCGGCACCTTTTCCCTCGTCAATGATGGTTCCTCCCGCACCCAATCCTTCGCTGGATACCACCAAGCGACGCCAAGCATACACCTGCCTCCCTCTGACATGCAACGAGCTCAATCGCCCTACGTCTCGAACAATAATGGCGACTGGCAGTCTCGCGCATCCTTTTCCGGTAGCTCCATGGTAGCACCCCCAACACCAGTCGGTCGATTCCAAGAAAGAGAGCTCGGTGTCCGCAATCCAACACAGCAGCGCCTCTCCTCTTACGGAAGCGAGCCCTACTCGCCTCGACCGACGACCCCAGACATGTATAGTGGTTCGCAATCAAGGCAGAGCACTATCCTCAACTCCGACTTCGCCTTCAACCCCGCCAACCAGCCACAATATACGGAGCAATCGCCCGGTGGAACCAGTCGCCTGAGCACCATGCTTGACTCGCACCAGGGATACTTTTCAGACTTTGCCGGTCAACAGACGCCTGACCAACGAGATAGCTATGGTGGTCCAAACCGATATTCTTCAGGCGACGCCTTCTCCCCCACGGCCGCGATCCCACCGCCAATGCTCGGCCAGCACGAGCTACCTCCTCCTAGCGTCGTTGAGTGCCAGATGCCCCTGGAGCCCCGCGAGGTGCCTTTCGCTGTGTACGACCCTCACAATGGCAACGTGCCCATGTCCAAGTTTGATAACATAGGGGCAGTACTGCGACACCGAGGTCGCGTGAATGGGAGACAAGCTGCGTTTTGGGTTTTGGATTCCAAGGGAAAAGAAACTGCCTCGATAACGTGGGAGAAGCTGTGCAGCAAGGCGGAAAAGGTCGCGCAAGTCATTCGGGACAAAAGCAATTTGTACCGGGGAGACCGGGTTGCCCTCGTCTACCGGGACAGTGAAGTCATTGATTTTACGATTGCGCTGCTGGGCTGCTTCATCGCCGGCGTCGTAGCAGTGCCCATCAACAGCGTGGAAGACTACAACAGACTGAGCCTTTTGCTCACGACGACCCAAGCGCACTTGGCGCTGACGACGGACAACAATCTCAAGGCTTTCCAGAGAGACATAAGCAACTCGCGGCAGAAGTGGCCGACCGGTGTCGAATGGTGGAAGACGAATGAATTTGGAAGCTACCACCCGAAAAAAAAGGATGAGATACCACCGCTACAGGTTCCGGACTTGGCCTATATCGAGTTTTCCAGGGCTCCGACGGGAGATTTGCGCGGTGTCGTTTTGAGCCATAGGACGATAATGCACCAAATGGCATGCGTTAGTGCCATTATCATGTCCATCAACACCAGCGAAAGCAACGATACTTTTGATCCCAACTTGCGGGACAAGAATGGAAATCTCATTGCTCCAGTAGCCAGAAACTCAAACGGAGAAGTTATTCTCAGCTATCTTGACCCGCGCTCAGGTCCGGGAATGATTCTGGGCGTTCTCTTCGCCGTTTACGGTGGACACACCACGGTCTGGATGGAGCCGAAAACCGTCGAAACGCCAGGTCTCTACGCACATCTCATTTCCAAGTACAGGACCACAATCATGGTTTCTGACTACCCGGGACTGAAGCGCGCTGTTTACAACTACCAACAAGATCCCATGGCCACCAGAAATTACAAGAAAAATACCGAGCCCAACTTTGCTTCTGTTAAAATTTGTCTCATTGATACCCTGACGATCGACTGCGAGTTCCACGAGGTTTTGGCTGATAGATGGCTGCGACCAATGAGGAATCCAAGGGCGCGCGAACTGGTGGCGCCGATGCTTTGCTTGCCAGAACACGGTGGCATGATCATTTCTGTACGTGATTGGCTCGGCGGTGAGGAGCGCATGGGATGTCCTCTCAGCATGGAGAACCCTGATTCCGAGGACGAAAAGGCTCCAGAGGGAAACCCCGTCACCAATGGCTACAGCAGTCTGATTGGTGGCGGTTCAACCAAGAAGTCGTCCCATAAGCAAAGAAGCAGAACCGAGCTGAGTGAAGCTTTGCTTGACAAGGAGGCTTTGAAAACAAACGAGGTCATTGTCGTCGCCATGGGAGAGGAGGCCAAACGAAGAGCCAATGAGCCAGGAACTGTCAGAGTCGGAGCTTTCGGCTATCCCATACCAGATGCAACGCTTGCGCTGGTGGACCCCGAGACCAATTTGCTATGCTCGCCGTATCAAATTGGAGAAATTTGGGTTGACTCGCCTTCTTTGTCAGGTGGGTTTTGGGCTTTACCCAAGCACACAGAGAGCATTTTCCATGCTCGTCCTTACCGTTTCATGGAAGAGAATCCAACTCCAGTCCTCGTGGAACCCGAATTCCTCCGCACAGGCCTGCTTGGTTGCATCATCGAGGGCAAGATTTTTGTTCTTGGGCTGTACGAAGATCGCATCAGGCAAAGAGTTGAATGGGTTGAACATGGTGTGCAAGAGGCTGAGCATCGATATTTCTTTGTGCAGCATCTTGTGGTAAGCATCATGAAGACGGTGCCCAAAATATACGATTGGTAAGTCAGCTGGAACTTGGAGAAAGATGATGCTAACATCGATCAAGTTCTGCTTTTGATACCCACGTAAACAACGAGTACCTTCCCATTGTTCTGATCGAAACTCAAGCTGCTTCTACCGCTCCAACCACCACCGGCGGCCCTCCAAGGCAATTGGATATTCCCTTCCTCGACTCCCTCTCGGAACGTGTGATGGACGTTTTGTATCAAGAACACCATCTTCGTGTCTACTGTGTCATGATCACTGCGCCAAATACGCTTCCCAGGGTGGTCAAAAATGGTCGCAGGGAGATTGGGAACATGCTGTGCCGTAAAGCCTTCGACAATGGAGAGTTGCCATGCGTCCATGTCAAATTTGGCGTTGAAAGAGCAGTCCAAAACCTTCCCGTCGGAGATGATCCTGCTGGGGGAATCTGGTCTCCCAACGCAACCTCGGCAAGACAGGATATGCTGATGATGGAGGGCAGCGACAAACAGTATTCTGGCGTTGACTACCGCGAAGTGGTCATCGACGATAGGACGTCCACTCCTTTGAACCAGTTCAGCAACATCCACGACCTCATGCAGTGGCGTGTCTCAAGGCAAGCCGAGGAGTTGGCCATCTGTACCGTTGATGGCCGAGGCAAGGAAGGAAAGGGCATCAACTGGCGCAAATTTGATCAAAAGGTCGCCGGTGTGGCCATGTACATGAAGAACAAGGTCAAGGCCGTAGCAGGCGATCACCTCATTCTCATGTACACCCACTCCGAAGACTTTGTCTACGCCATCCATGCATGTCTAGTCCTCGGACTAGTCGCCATACCCATGCCAATTCTTGACCAGAATCGAATGGGCGAAGATGCGCCTGCCCTTCTTCACATGGTTGCCGATTTTAGGATCAAGGCCATCGTGGTAAACAACGAGGTCGATCACGTTCTGAAGCAAAAGGCAGTGTCACAGCACCTCAAGCAAACCGCCGGAGCTCTCAAGGTCCACATGCCCAATGTGTACAACACTTCGAAGCCCCCGAAACAGTCGTCAGGCTGCAGAGAGCTGGGCCTCACCATGCGCCCCACCTGGGTGCAGCCCGGCTATCCTGTCCTGATCTGGACGTACTGGACCCCTGATCAAAGGAGAATCGCCGTGCAACTGGGACATGATTCTCTTATGGCTCTCTGCAAGGTCCAAAAAGAGACATGCCAAATGACAAGCACAAGACCTGTGCTCGGATGCGTCAGAAGCACCATTGGACTCGGCTTCCTCCACACTTGTCTCATGGGCATTTACTTGGCGACTCCGACCTACTTGGTTTCTCCCGTCGATTTTGCGCAGAACCCCAACATTCTGTTCCAGACCTTGTCGAGATACAAGATCAAGGACACGTACGCCACGAGCCAGATGCTCGACTTCGCAATGGCCCACAATGCGGGTAAATCATCTGCCCTTCACGAGTTGAAGAATCTGATGATCTCCACAGATGGACGACCAAGAGTCGATGTTTGTAGGTTTATGATGTCTCAGTGACCCATTGCAGATGCTGATTTTTGTAGACCAAAAAGTTCGCGTCCACTTCGCTGGAGCCGGCTTGGAGCGGACCGCCATCAACACGATTTATTCGCATGTCTTGAATCCAATGGTGGCGTCTCGGTCCTACATGTGTATCGAGCCAGTCGAACTTTGGCTTGACATGCGGGCTCTGCGCCGCGGTCTCGTCATGCCCGTTGACCCAGACACTGAACCGTTCAGCTTGCTGGTCCAAGACTCCGGAATGGTCCCCGTCAGCACTCAAATCTCCATTGTCAATCCAGAGACCAACCGCCTCTGCTTGAACGGAGAGTATGGTGAGATTTGGGTGCAATCCGAGGCCAACGCCCACAGTTTCTATGGAACAAAGGACATGTTTGACGCCGAACGCTTTAATGGTAGAACCGTCGACGGGGATCCGAACGTGAGGTACATGCGCACTGGCGACCTAGGCTTCCTACACAACGTAGCTAGACCAATTGGACCTGGTGGTACTATGGTCGATATGCAATGCTTGTTTGTGTTGGGAAGCATTGGCGAGACGTTTGAGATCAACGGTCTGAGCCATTTCCCGATGGACATTGAGTACTCTGTGGAACGATGCCACCGAAATATCGTACCTGGAGGGTGGTAAGTCTTCAGTCCCTTTATTCTTATGTCACATGCTGAGATGCAAAAGTGCCGTGTTCCAAGCTGGTGGTCTTGTCGTAATCCTCGTTGAGATTTTCCGCAAGAACTTTCTAGCCAGTATCGTCCCCGTGATAGTCAACGCTGTGCTCAACGAGCACCATTTGGTCACGGACATCGTGGCCTTCGTTGCAAAGGGTGACTTCCCGCGCAGCAGGCTAGGGGAGAAGCAAAGGGGCAAGATTTTGGCCAGCTGGGTGACTCGCAAGATGCGCACCATTGCCCAATTTGGCATCCGGGATCCTGACGGCGGAGGTTCGGAACTCACTGAGGTGGCAGAGGAAGCCTCACAGGTTCAACGTCACAGCAGCATGATGGGCACTCTTGGAGCTGCCAGTCTCAAAGGCCCAAGTAGCCTCCGCAAGGTGACAAGTGCAGCTGCCTTCTCCGAACCCAACGCTCTAGCTCCGGTCCCGCCAAACCAAATGGGAGTTTTGACAGTAAGCCAACAGACCCCTCAGCATCTGCCTCTTTCTCAACAGAGTGATCAGACCTTTGGTATGCCGCACCTCCCGTCCGGCATCGCCGAAATGCCGCAACACGAGCAGCTCGCCGAATCCCCCGCTGGCGGCGAGCCCGCCTTCAACAGCGAAGACATTGCCACGCCGACGGCCGAGCAACAGCGCTCGTCCGTCTACTCGCAGGTCCACAGCCTGGGCCCCGGCCTGCAAGATTACAGCCCCGTCGAAATGACGAGCGTCTTTGGCAGCAGCGGGCCTAACTCGGGCGATACCAGCCGTCGCCAGAGTCTCGTCCACGAAAACACATCAGCCTCCAACCTGTCCCAACCCAAGGCCGCCGCGCCCCTCAGCAGCGTCCAAGAACACGATGACGTTGCTGCTGACAGCCACAGTCGCAGCAGCAGAACTCCGGGCCCCCCGCCGCAGCCTAGCTATTCGAGCAAGCCGTTCATGATGGATGATGGCGATGACGATGCCACCCGCCCCCGCACCCCGGACATTGGCATCGTCAGCGGCAATTTGGGCACGTCGGGCTTGCGCATCGCTAATCGGGTCAGCGTCGAGAGTGTTGAGTGGCCACAGGAAGCCCTCATGCACATGTCGATGCAGAGTCCGCCGCGATAAGCAGCGTGACCGGTGGGCGATGGGAGGGGGAATAGCGCTTTTGGTGAGATTGGCGAACACCAAGAGAGCGTATGATGTGCAAGCAGACCGATTGGATGGATGAATGGTTAGGCTGATTGGTTCACTTTTTTTTTTTCGATTTCTCAGGCATTGAAGGATGTAAAGTAAGGGGCAAGATGGCATGAAGGTCTCCGTGTGTATATCTAGCAAGCGAGCAAGGGAACTGAATGGGTGGATGGGATTCGGTGGAGCAGAGCAGAGCGGCCCGTTGTTATTTTTGGCGTACCGTACCGTAGCGTCGCGTTGAAGTTGCTTTTCTTCCAATCCAAAAGGAAAGCACCGCATGGAGGAAGGAAATGAATGGGTTTCTCGCAACGGATTGGTTGAAAGCATTTACAGGTTGGGTGGATGGGCTACTGACGGCATCATTATGAATATGGATTGGAAAGCGGGTGGTGGAGGAATACTTATGATAACTGTCGAAGGGTGCAAGAGTGATACGATGATGGCTGATGGTCTTTCTATCGTTCCCGCCGCTACTGTCCGAACCAACGTCATACAAAGTCTGTCAAGTTTTCGTGTTACCAGCGGCGGCGCTTCTCTCCACTCCTCAACGGTCCAATGATTACGTGAGAATCTCAGCTCGGGAAGAAGAAGTCGCTTCAATTTCTACCTGTTCTCTACTACTGGTATCAATGCGTCCCTAGTGCTTGGAGAAAATGATGCGCTCACCTGTTCCGCCGCCGTGACGTAGTATGGTAATGTGAGTGTGAAGCCTGACTGATGACGCAGCAAGCATCGTTGCGAGTTTGCATGCTTGCCTGTCTGTGCTTGAATGATCAAAGAGAGCATGAGGGATGTGTTAGGCGATGAGAGTGTATCACGGGTAGCTTGCATGCTTTCCTGTGTAAAAACGGGCTGGGAGCGAGCGCCGCGGAAGGAGAAAAGCGATGCAGCCTCCTGATACAGTAGAAATCCGTCCAAATCGCCAGCGTACTCGAGAGCTTTCACGAAAATCCTTCACTTGGCCGACGCAGACGCTGACGCAGCACCGCCCCAACCCGAGCTCGTCTGAACAATCTTCCTCACACGTTTGGCAGCCTGGTTGAGACGCTTAGTCGCATCATTAGCACGCTGCTTCTCTGCATTCAACTCCTTCTCTACCATCTGCAGACTTGGCATGGGGCCCGCGAAAGCTGGCGAGGGCGCTGCCGCCGCCGAGGAGGAAGGGACTGACACTGCACTTGCCCCACCAGCAGCGTTGCGACCCTTGCTCACGCCGACGCTGACGCCGACACCGGCGGTGCTGTGATTGTAGTTTGTGCCGCTGCCATTGCCAAATTCGATGCCGAGAAGAAGTCCGGCGTTGTCGGTCAGTGAGATACCGTTCAGCGTGACGTATGGGAATGACGGCAGACCTGATGCAACGCCCGGAGAGGACGCCAGGCGCGCGGCCACGTGCTGCTTTTGCGTCTCGACGGCGTTACGGGCCTTCTTGACTGGTAAGGCCTCGTCTACAACGGACGATGTAGTATCGACTGGGTCGCTGGGCACGATGAACTCGTCGTTGTAATTTGCGGCTTCGTCGTCGAGGGCAAGCCTGGCGGCGTTGCTGTCGGCTGCGCCAGCAGCAGATGCGGCGGCTGAGGAACCAGGCCGCTGTTGACGGCGCGAGAGGTATTGCCGTTCGAGAATGTCTTGGATGCATAGGCCACGCATGATGGCCTCAATGTCAAAGACAGGCTCCTTGGTCGGGGTCCACTTGTTGGGCGGCTCAGCGGAGCGGAGACGCGCTTCAACTTGGAGATACCGATCTTCTTCGGACTTGCTGAGGCATCGGAGGATACGGCCGGATCCAGAGATGAGCACGCGGCTACTTATACGGCCATCTTCGCCGCCCAAACACTGTGGCTCGCTGTTTTCAAAAATGGCTCTAGCGTCGTCCTCTCCCAGCTCGTACTCTCGATCGCGATTGGGAGCATCTTGAAGTGTGATTTGGCGCTCGTTCGGGCCCTGTGGAAAACTCTTGAACATGTTCTCAATCTGCTCATGAGTAATGTCGCCAGTTGCGAGCAACTTCGCAACAATTTGAGACGCTGTCAGTGGCTGAGGGGTCTTCTTCTCCTCCAATTCCTCCTTGGGTTTTTCTGCCTCGTGGATGGTTGTCGCCACGACAAGGTCCTCAAAGCTTTCCTCTGGAGCTGGTGTACCGGCAGGGGTTTCCGTCGGCGTGGACTTTGCGGTCTTGACGGGTTTTTTCTTCTCCTTCTTTTCTTTCCTCTTTCTCGTTTGAATGCCTTCCTGAACGATGGGCTCCTCGCTCTGTGGACGAGACTCCTTGTTCAATCCAATTTCCTGCTCGGCCATGAGCTTGGCCTTCTCTTGCCTCTCCTTTTTGGCCTGGCTCTTGGTCTTTGTGCGAGCGGGTGCAGTGCCAACGCGTCCAGCAGGCGGCGGTGAGTTGGTTCTTGATATGGAAGCCGAGGCAGACGTCGTTGATGCCGCATCGGAGATGAACTCACTTAGGGGCGTTCCGGGTGCCTGGTTGATAGACGTGATACTAGGCTGTCGAGATAGAATACTTGCCACACTAGGGTTGGGGGCGGCGCTAGCTGGAGTAGATGCATTCAAGATTGGGGGACTCTCGGTCTTCGGGGTGTTCGTAATACGCATGATCGAGGGACCGGTGCGCTTGAGGGGAGAGCCAGCCGCTGTTCCAGTAGGCGTCGCAGGCCGAGATATCGAAATAGCTGTAAGGCTCACAGCTCGGGAATTTCTCGTTGCTCCCTCAGTACCAGCGGATGAGGGCTCGCGCTCTTGATTGAGGACCTCCTTCTTTGGGATTTGGAGCATTCCTGGATGTTGGCGTTTGGCGGTCAACATACTGTATTTCGGTTCAGGCTTGTCACCCTCGGCACCCTGCTTCTCATCTTTGGCTTTTGGAAAAGAGGTCTCGCTAGACTTGGGGCTAGCCAACTCTTTCTTCTCCGGTTTGGTCTGAGGGGCCTTTACTTGAGGATTGTGATCCTTGGCGCTGGCGATGTCGATGCCCTCTACTTTCTGTTCTTCTTTGCTCTCATGAGCTTTGTCGGTTAGACTTCCATCCGCTGATTTGGTCTTGACACCAGTCTCGGGCTTGCGTTCAGAACTGTCGCTTGCCTTGGTAGCAAGCACCTTAGCTGTATCTGGCTTTTCGATGGTTGGCGTCTCGGAGGGATCAACTCCAATGTTATCGGTGGCCTTACTACGTTCTGCTGAGTCCTTGTTGGTGGCCCTTGATGGCGTGGACACTCGAGAGTTTGGAAGGTCAGGGACTGTGGGCGCGATTGCATGTGCCTGGGGGGTTGGAATACCAGGAGGCGGCCTGATTGAAACACTGGATGGCGTACCGACCCGACTTGTGGGGGCTGAAAGGCCTGGTGGCACTGTCGGAGTAGCCCGCCGCGGTTGGTTGAAGAAGTAGCTCAACTCGGCCGCAGGCAGAGCAGGAGTCTGGACGTCAGGCTCGTTGACTAGAGCATCGATGCTCTGAGACAATGAATCCTGTTCGCTAGCTGTCATTCAATTAGCAGACATTCGGGAAGTCTAGTGGACAAAAAACAGGTCTAGCGATGGTACGGAAAATAGGACATGCGATTTTGTCAAAAGGGGCACCACGTCAGTGAATCTCATTCGTCTTCGTCACAGCCAGGGGAGTTGATATAGAAAAAGCCATCAAAGTGTCTGATTATGTTGTGAGTGAATTCGCCATGTTTATATGGCTTGGAAAGGGGACGTTACGTACATAGGATGGCCATGACGAAGACGAAGAGAAACATATGCAGTCGGACCTACAGAAGGTAGCGACGCATCGCCCGTAAGTTCAATGAGGTAGAATGAAAAGCTTGGACGCCAAAAACCCAACCATGAAGCGTGTGCCGACCGTTTTTGCCAGCTTTGGACATGACCCTGATCCGCCACGGAAACGCCTAAGGCCATCGCAATGCCAACCGGCAGGGTACGAGCCAATGCATCGCTAGCCCGCCCGAAAACGCCATTGCATACTTCAAACAAAGGAAGGGAAAATGAAGCAAACAAAAGTGTGATGGCAAGGAAGAAAAGACGTCCCAAGGGCTACCACCTGCCGAATTGGCTGTTGTATACGGAGGAGAACCCACCTTGACCCTGGCCCGTGTACAGACCCTGTCCGACCATACCTCCGCCCTGATGCAACCTCGCCTGCAAGATACTCGGGTCCGCAACATCGACTACACCACCTCCAGAGGAGGAAGTGTTAGCATGTCTGTGCTTCTTCCCCTTTTTCTTCTGCTTCTGGGAACCAGATTCCTGGTATGTGCCAGGCTGAGGTCCATAGGGGAAGTTCAGAAGGCCAGGGGCTGGGCTGGGCGTAGAAGTCGCAGTAGGGTTTTGGTGCAAGAAAGAAGGGAACATTAACTCACGCTTGCCAGAATCATGCACCTGGCTGACGCCAGAATTACCACCACGTCCGCGAAGAAGCTCCCTCATTGTCTCCTCCTGCGAATTCCTGCCCAGCGCGTTGGCTCCGTATCCCAATCCACTAGTCGCGAAGCCGTGGCCTTGTCCGAACATGCCGCCACCGCTGACTGGAGGAGTCCCCGTTGTCTTCAAACCAGGAGGAGGTCCCTGCACGCTGCTTGTGTAGAACTGGTTGCCGAGGGGCTGGTGTTGCGATATCTGACTAAAGTGGTTGTTCGGCATCATTGACGACTGCTGGCTCATGAGCTTCGCATTTGTTACAGGCTTGACGTTTGAAGTAGCGCCGTGCGTGTCATTAGCAAAGGTGAATCTCGAGGCCTGCCGACCGTGGTTGCCAGCGTTTGCGCCTTGCATGCCTTGAAGATGCTGAGACTGGGCCCCATGGAAGAGATTGGCAGTCCCTGTGTTTGTTGTCTTGAGTTGCTGGAGCAAAAGCTGTTGCTGTTGTTGGGTTGTCAAACCATTGCGACCATTCAGGTTGAGGCTTGACATGTCATCAGGGAGACCGAAGTTCTGGCCAAGACCGAGACTTGAACCTCCAAGCGGCTGCTGCGGCGGCTGGATTGCCGAATGCGATCCTGACCGAATATCTACCTGCTCCTCGGGTTCGCCACCAAGCTGAAGACTACCGGATCCGGTTGGCTGCTCCTCTTGTTCTTGAGTGGCAGCAACGGCCGCAGCGGCTACGGCAGCTTCCTGCAGTGCTTGGGTCTCCTGCAGCTTTTGCCTCTCAGTCGCAGCCGCCTTCTCTTTCAGCAGCTTCCTTCGATCAACACCGTTCAAATCGATCATGCAAGGAAAAGTCTGCACGACTTGGCCGTCAGGCGTACTGAAAATTGACCAATCCATGTTCCATCCTAGACCATCAGACAAATTCTTCAAGATCGCGTTCAGCGGGTGTGGCTTAGAGCGCTTGACTTCCTCCCGAGATTGCGTGGACGATTCAACAGCTTCCTTGGAAAGCTCCAGGGCCGGCAAGGCGCTTTCCTTGCCTTTACTCGCTTTCTTCGAAATGGGTTTGCTCTCGACCGTCGCGGGCGATGCGGTCACGTCCCTCGGGCTAGCTCCAGATTCAGCGTTGCCCTGACTCGAGCGACGCGCTTGCGCGCTAGGCGGAGGCTTATTGGCCCAGCTAGCATGGGATGGCAAAGCCGGACCATCCAGAGGACTGTGGGAACCTTGGCTATCCTGCCTACCCATTTGCGTCGCAGAGGCGATGGGTTGCGGGGCTTGTTGTGGCGGAGGTGGAGGAAAGTGAGATGTCGAGGCAGGCGTGTGCTGCTGGGAGGGATTCTGCGTGGAGATGACGTTCATAGACGATAAATCCTGTCTTGTAAAGCTGTCACTTGCTTCGCCAGGCTCGTGTAAGAACATGCAATTGCGGTTGCCACACTGCTCGTTCCGAAGGTACGCGGAGCAATATTTGGTGGTTCCGTACTGGGCCCTGCGATGCTGTTAGACGTCGATAGTTGAACCGCGATTCTGTACTCACCTCAGCACCCTGTCGCCGTTGACGGAGCCATCGACCGCTGCAATGCATGCTGCTGCATCTTCCTTGCGTTGGAAGGTCACATACACACCTACAGACTGCTGTGGGTGCGATGTGTCCTTGGCCTTGCTGACAACAATCTTGACGATTTTTCCATATTGCCCAAAGTATTGATCGCCACGTAGAACTTCCAGTAGCTTGTCTTCTCTCGTGCTTGGATTCAATCCAGTCACGTAAACGAGATTTTTCTGGACAACCCGAAGACCAGCGAGGTGCTTGCGGCTGAGGGAATCTGCTTCGCGCTTCTGGGCCTCCTTTTGGCGTTGAGCGGCTTTTTTCTTGGCTTGCTGAGCGAGGTCCGCCTTGTAGTTGGCCATTCTGTAACATGTTAGATAGTTATGCGGGGCAGCATAGACGGGCGCTTTACTCTTCGGGACTAATGACCTTCCACTCGATACTCTTTTCGTCGTATGGGCGGCGACACGCGGGGCAGAGTCCGTTCATAGTCGTCTTGATGTTGTTGTAACAGAATTGGCATATCTGCAGCGCGGTCACATTAGCACAGCAGGGCGCAAAAGTCGATGTCGTCGCAAGGCCAGGCTTACCTGGTATCCGCAAGGACACGGCCTGAAGTTTTTGTCGGAGAGATCAAACTCCTCGACGCAGAGGGGACAGACCTCCTCCTCTTCATCGTCGATGAACTGATCTATCTGCGAGCGGGACATGGTGGATGTGGTGATGGAACCTGAGCGAGCTGTGGCGCACAGGAGGACTTGGTGACGGTGGACGGGCGCGGCGAGCGGGTGAGGACGATGAACGGTTGAACAGTGAAGCAAAAGGGGAGCAGAAGAGCACCGGCCGGTAATCGCGGTATAGAAGAGACGTGGAGCAGGGGCAGAGTGTTCAGATAATGGGTGGAGAGGCAAGTAGAGGCGAGTGGAGTCGGCCAGGAACGTCGGCGACCCGTCACCAGCAAAGCTGCAGTGCCAAGGCGCTAAGCCTTGTCGGGGCCAATCGCCAATCGAGCTCCGGCTATAGGTGATGACGGGACCTCGACTTCTGGAAACCGCATCCAACTGCTACCTCAGGCCCATTGTCCTCTGGAAATTGCTTCGTCTTCCTTCGAGCCCATCTGCAGTGCGGCTGCTCCTTCATCTGCAATGAGCCTTCGACTCTACAGCAGCCGTCCATTGGGTGCTGCCGTGCGCGCCGCTGGCTCCTGCGTTCGGGCCAACGCTGCCCGGAGCTTCACCACGACCCTTTCGCGCGCGAAGCCCGTCGAGGCCGATTTTGACAATGTCCCAAACATGAGGGTACACAAGGACGCTCCAATACATCATGGCTCCTAGGCTAACCCACGCTGCAGAGCGCTGAGCGCTCCGACCCAGGCACTCTTCATCGGCCCATCGTCAATCCCGCCGACAAATACAAGGAGAAGGGCGAGGCACTGCACAAATACGGCCAGTATCTCATGTCTTGTTTGCCGAAATACATTCAACAGTGAGCATGCCGGCTTGCAGAGTGATCGTCGTTAACCCGGCCAGGTTTTCGGTCTGGAAGGATGAATTGACTATTTACATCCCACCCTCCGGCGTCATTCCCGTCTTTTCCTTCTTGAAGTACCACACCGCTGCCGAATATACCCAGATTAGTGACATCACTGCTGTTGACTACCCTACCAAGGACCAGCGTTTCGAAGTCGTGTACAACCTGCTCTCCGTCCGACATAACTCCCGCATCAGGATCAAGACGTACGCCGATGAAGCCACTCCCGTCCCCAGTATCTGTGGTCTATATGATGGTGCCAACTGGTACGAGAGGGAGGTCTATGACTTGTTTGGCGTCTTCTTTGTCGGTCACCCGGACCTGAGAAGGATCATGACGGACTACGGCTTCGACGGACACCCATTGAGGAAGGACTTCCCAATGACTGGATACACTGAGATCCGCTATGATGAGGAGAAGAAAAGAATTGTGGTTGAACCTCTGGAGATGACGCAGGCGTACCGAAACTTCAGGGTATGTTGACCACGACATGGCTCGGAGTTTGTACTAAATATCCGATAGGGTGGCAGCGCTGCATGGGAACAGGTGGGTCCTGGTGATGACAAGCAGCCAGAGAGCGTAAGTGTCCCGTCTCAACTATTCCCTAATCATCTGTTCTAAAAGACACGCAGTTCAAGCTTCCTGATCCCAAGCCAGAACCGCCAAAGGAAGAAGAGAAGAAGTAGCCTTGGTGGTGGTGACGCTTGACCTTGTCAATTGCATTTTCATTGAACACATTCTGCTGAAGGAAATGAGAGTTAGTTCAAGCTGCGACTCTGTACCGAAGCAAAACTTGGCGATTGTAACAATATGAGACGCTGGGCCGGTACTCTATCAGCAAAATCCACCATCCAGGACCCAGATCGAGGTGGGAATTAGACGTCAATCCAAGACTAAGATTAGAACGCTTTTCTGAACAATGGCCATCAGAACGTCTGCACAAGTGCTCCAGAGGTGGCTAAAGAAGAGTCAAAGACTTGATTTTCCCAGGTCATCGTATGCCCAAGCTCTCGACTTCTCCCTGTGACCATGCCCGTAGAGGGTACATGCTAATCTCTATCTTCTGACAATCAGGGACATGGATGCTCCTTATCCTCCCATGGTCTGTCTCTCTTGGCTGTTGTGAAGACTTGGAGTTGGTAACTTCTTCCGTCACTCTCCGAGGCTCAAGAGGAATGATAGGACGACCGACTGGTTCCAAGTGCGCCACCTCGATCTTGGTCGGGTGAGCAGCTGGCGGATCCTCATATGACAGTGCTCTTGGAGATCAATCTAAATTCATTCGTTTGAAAGTCATTTTCGCTCCAAGTCGCCGTCGGGGACAGGGGTTCGTCCGGGGCGCGCCAGCAGCGAAGGCCTAATCCTCCATGGGGGTCTTGAGCGGAACTCGGCCGGACTTGACACGCGTTTGCAACTGTAATGTCTTGCTTGCATGTGCCAGCAGCATCACTTTTGTCCCAGACTTTGGCGTCAAATCGGCCGCAAATGCTCTCTTCATCGCTCTCCATCGCTACGGTTTCTCTCTGCCAGGATCAAGAAGCGCCCAACCGTGATCGAACCCCGAAGTTGCGTCAGATGGCCTCCTGAACATCCCGCACAGCTGATATTGATCTGCGCGTACACGTTGATAGTCTAGTCGGCACGTGGCGAAGACCTGTTTTGAATCCAAGCGTTATCCGCTTACTGAGCAACTTATGTGGAAGAGAAATCATCGGCTGGTATTCTGGAGTTGAAGAGCTACCAGATGTTTGGACTCGGCCAACGCCGATGTGGGGATGGGTGGGAGGCTCGGTTAATCAGCCCTAAAAAAGACCAGACCCCTTGCTGACTCCTGCAGCACACCACGATATCACAATGTCGCCGTTGATGCAGCCGTTGGGTGGCGGAAGCGTTGCTGAAAACTATGCCCCGAGGTTTGCTGGATCGCGTTTCAAGCGCAAATAACGAATAATTGCGCTGGTTCAATCGCTGGCGAGGTCTCGTGTGCCGGTTCAAGATTTTGGTCGACCATCAACAGCCTCTTTGTGGAAGACCAACCAGGGCTCACCGCTTCTCCACTCAGACCATGGTTAATCGGCCAACGCACCTGAATCATGAAGACCCGAACATCTGCGGGTCTTAATGCAATGCGCCCCCGCTACTACGGCACGATCCTTTCAGGAGCGAGGAGCCGATAACAAAACTAACGTGGACTTGCCCGGCTGGCGCGATACGTTGTCTGCGAGCGTTCTGCCTTCTGCAGGACGCTCTGACAAGACCAGCGGTCGTCCTTCCAGACGCGACCCTGGGGATGGCCGAGATGAGCGTCGAAGACCTCATAAAACAGCTTGAGGAGCAACGCTCGTCATTTCTTGCTCTGGAACAGCGTGTTCACAATGCGCTACAAAAACGAGCCGACTCGAAGAATGGCGATGTGACAAGCCCAATTTCCCCCACATTCAGCGATACCCCCAAGCCATCAACCATCGCGTGGGTTGATCCGAGGCGGCAGGGCACATTTCAGCAATCATCAGCAAGCGTCGATAGCGACTTCGAAGACGACGAGAATAACTATGTAGGTACCAATCTCGGAAGCATGGGCCATTCGGTGGTTTCATGAGTATCTTGCTCTTGTTTATGCTCTGCAGCTAAGCCACTCCACAAGGTTCGCATACCTTTGCCGAAGAAAGCTCTGGCTGAGGATGATCTGCGTACCCATCTCAGGACCTATGAATGGGACAGTGCCGGAAAGATTGTTTTGGAAGATGTAGTCACAGAGGGTCGCTTGAGCAATCCCGTTTTATTCCAGAAGCCAAAACGCGAGGAGCGGGGCCACGTCTCGTCATACTCGGTCTTTGACGTTGGAGTAGATGGATCTCCAGTAAGAGTAGACAATGAAGACGCAGAGTATGACGACGAAGCACCACCAAAAGCTTTGACCTTGTGGAATTCGATCAAGGTGAAAGAGCTACCGGCATCTCCATTCATGAACATTTTGACTGATTGGCGAGCAGAACATTAACGCCGACCATGGAGATGTCAGCACTGTAGGTCGCATAATGTAAGCCAGACCCATACTCGAGACATGGGCAAACCTAACATGAAATCATCAAGTATAGCACAGGAGCCAAGCCCCATGGCATTTGCTGCCATTCATTACGCCATGAATGACTGGTTTGACATGGATGAAGTATTCGCCCGTTTAACCGACTCTGATCCCTCTTCGGTATGGCCTTCCTCCATATCTGCTCTCTGGGAAGGTGATCCAGGACACCACCCACAATATTGACCCGTGCTTGTAGGCAAGCCCCCACAGACCGTTTTCCAGCGATACACGGCATCAGCGATCGTTCACATTCAGTTTCAAATACTACACCATTACTGGGGAAGACAGGTCTCCCATGCCTTGGCAGAGTCATGACAGACGCGCAACCAACGAGGAGAAGCATCTACCACTTGCACGTTGCAGCTCAGTCGTAGGTCTTTCTCTGCTTGGGGAACCTGTGAGGAAAATCCGCAACACGTCAAGACGTAAAAGCACCAATTCGAGGACAGGATTCGTGTACGATGCCTTTTCGCCGTGGGTCGTTTTGAACGTCCAGGCATATCCAGACTGGATGGGAAGCTCCGACGCCCACGACTCCACGAAGCATTACGTCAATGGACCAGAAGCATTCCTCGCTACGGTTCTAATGGAATTTAAAGACGCCCGCAAACGATACGAAGAACTTTACAGACAAATAACAAAGATGATAACGCCACCAGCCGATACGATTTTCGACGCAGACTTGCGCGACGAGCGTTTGTTTGAAGACGATAAATTCACGTATACTCGAGGATACTTCTGGGCACATCAAACCTTTGGCGCCATCAACGACAGCATCAAAGCGATGATTGATGCATACGAGGACACGTTTACCGACGATGTATGGGAAGGCAAGCACAAGTCCATCTGGCCAATCTTGGACGAGACATTGCCCCGTAACGAAAATTTCCAACGAAGGCTTTTCACGCTTAGGAGAGCTCTGGAACGAGAGATCCGCAATGCGCGGACGCAAATCCAGGAAAACAACGAGCGGCGTCTTGAGATTCGTGATCTCCGTGATCAGCTCTTCTCTGGAACCTCGGTACTGGAATCAAGGAAGTCGGTCGAACTCTCAGGGATCACCATTCTCCAGGGCCACAACGTCAAACTCCTGACGCTTGTGAATATTTTCTTCTTGCCACTTACGTTCACCACGTCAGTCTTTGGCATGACTAACATGTCTACAAACCCCACTTACTGGCAGTTTGGCACTGTCTTGGCCTGCGTTTGCATTCCATTTTTCCTCTTGATCGGCAGCTTGAACACGAACAAGGGCCACGAATTCTGGAAAGAGCACTGCAAGGCGTCATGGAGAGCAATGAGGTGGTTTTTTGTATTTATTACGGCACGGTCAGATCCAAAGAAGTGTAAAACAAGCGCTGAGGAAGACGAAAAGGATGAGAAGGAAACGGCGCAACAAAAGTCGAAGGGTAGTGGGAGGATTCCCACTTGTGGACGAGCCGATTCAACCGACAACGAGATGATTGCATCACCGACCTATTCTAACGAATTGGAGGAAAGTAAGGCAGATGACGGTGAGAGGAGAAAGAAGTGGTTTTCCAGGTCCAGGTGGGCCCGTGGTAAACAACCAAGACATCAACAGCAGCAGGAAGTTTAAGGAGAACCTCGAAATTCGATGGGCCTTTCTCATTGGATATCTTGGATTGCTCTTCCAACAATCAAAACGATTCGAAGTTCAAAGATACTGGTCTGATTCATATCTATCGCGCAAGGACGTCTCTAAACTCCCTGCCGTCGTACCTTCATGGACCTCGAATCGAATCGCCTAGATTGCGTTTACCTATGCTCAGTCTCGGTCTGCTGTGTACACCAAGGCATTCGCACAAAGGCTTGCCCTACGAAAGATGTAAATTTTTTGGACTGAGTCTCTTTCCACCAATCGCAATTCACAATCGCTACTCAATTTGACGTCGAGGCAAATCCGTCGGCCGCACCTTGCGATTTGAAGCTAGTCTTTTCAACCTACTATTTATGGACGAGTTTAGGCGATCTTAACAAAGGGCAAGCAACACTGTATCTCTCGCTCCTGAATCCACAGCCGAGCAGGTCTGCCAGTCGGTTTCTTCGTATTAGCGAACATCACAGGTTTGATGGCTCAATATGGAAGTCGGTATGTTCACGTAGCCACAGTCTAGCCATTTTGGGGCACTTCCGCATGACGACCTCCGCTACATGAGTCGCCATCATGCAACCTACCAATCGCACTAGATGTATCAGACGGCTATATTCCCAACTTATATGCCAGATGACTTCTTCAACTGTTCCGTCGGCGAAAAGCGACAAGCGCCAAAAGGACATCGCCAAAAGCTATACGAAGACGGTACACAGCAAGACTGACAGCGACAAAATCGCTCACGTCTCATTTAACCCCGGGCAGCTGCAGCAGGCCAATGCTCCACGGGCCATGGACGCCACTAACTTGCCACTTGCTATCCCCGCGTCGAAAGAACCATCGGCTTTTGGCTTTTACCATCCAGGTCTTCTTTTTTCATACTTTGAGGCTCTGGGCTATTTCTCAAAAGGAGTCCAGTAGATCATTACTCCAAGCAGCACAAAACGAACAGATGAAGACAATGTTATTTGAATCGAAAAAATTTGCCCTTTCTCAATAGTTGAGACATCCAGCTGGGCCTACTGCAAGGTACCCCGCACCGTACTGCACGGTCTCACGAGAATCTGGATTTCTAAAAGCTGCACCAATCAGGATCAGGAGCTTGCCTAACAATTTTAAGTCTCTCTGCAATCCCATGTGCTCACGTCGAGCCACGCCTCGGCCGTAGCGAACATTTTGCCCCCGGGCTCACCGACATGTTTCCTACCTTCCATGTGCAGTGCATCGCTCCGGTACGACCTGCCATTGTCTAGGGAAAGCTTGCACCAATACTGTACAGCACATGCAGCATCATCAGGCTTTCGGCCATAACGTTGACTTTGTGGATATCAAGCTGCAGTCGCAAGTCATTCGGTCACTCCTTGGTTGGAATGGGAGGATAAAAGCAGGATCTAGTCCGCATCACTACTTCACCAGCGAAGATCATCAGCTGGAGCAAGAGTGGTTCCAAAAATGCTCTCATCCAAAACTGTTGCCCTGGTCGGTGTTGTTGTGAGCGCTCTCACTTGCGGCACTTATGGACTACCCTCTCAGACCAACATCAAGCGGCAAGATACACTTGGATCTTGGATTGCGTCTGAGAGCCCGGTAGCATACACCAACATCCTTGAGAATATCGGCGCCGACGGAACAGATGCTTCCGGGGCGGGCTCAGGCATTGTTGTTGCAAGCCCCTCGAAAAGCGATCCAGACTGTAAGTGATGCCCACAGCTTCTTAATAGCAGCACAGTTGACGCCCCACAGACTTCTACACGTGGACTCGAGACTCGGGACTTGTCTTCAAAGCTCTAGTGGAACAATTCGTCAATTCTGGCGACAGCACTCTTCTTACGAAGATTGAGGAGTACATTTCCTCCCAGGCGTACCTTCAGACTGTGTCGAATCCATCTGGAAGCCTGTCCAACGGCGCTGGTCTTGGGGAGCCGAAGTTCAATGCAGATGAGACAGCGTTCACTGGCTCATGGGGCCGTCCTCAGCGGGATGGACCTGCTTTGCGCGCCACGGCCACGATTGCGTTTGGTCGTTGGCTGATTGATAGTGGCTACACTGATACCGCCACGAGTATCGTTTGGCCCATTGTTAGGAACGATCTTTCCTATGTTGCTCAGTACTGGAACCAGACCGGATACGATTTATGGTTAGTTTTAAGCTTTTTCTCCTTTGAGATTGAGGCTTGGTGCCTGGCTTGTGAGAATCATGAATTCCCGACTGCTCCTCATAGTCTATCTGGGTTGCTTCTCGTCTGCCCACTTTTCACGGCTCGATTCATCTTCCTGCGTATACGACCTTTTTTATGTAACAGACCTCGTTCCAGGGATAAGCTAACACTCTACCAGGGAAGAAGTCAGCGGATCATCCTTCTTCACTATCGCCGTACAGCACCGAGCTCTTGTCGAGGGCAGCAGCTTCGCCGCACAAGTAGGCTCGTCGTGCAGCTACTGCGACTCCCAAGCGCCGCAAGTCCTGTGCTTTCTCCAAAGCTTCTGGAACGGGGAATACGTCGTGTCCAACATCAACACGAACAACGGACGCACAGGCAAGGACACCAATTCAATTCTGGCGTCCATCCACACTTTTGATCCTACCGCTGCTTGCGATGACACCACTTTCCAGCCGTGCTCTCACAGAGCGCTGGCAAATCACAAGGCGGTCACCGATTCGTTCCGCAGTATCTATGCAATCAATTCGGGTATTTCAGAGGGAAGCGCGGTTGCGGTGGGAAGATATGCAGAAGACGTCTACTACAACGGAAACCCCTGGTAGGAGCTCGAGTGCGCTTTGTTCCTGAATTCGAATGCTGACCTCTGCAGGTACCTTTGTACTCTAGCTGCAGCAGAGCAGCTGTATGACGCCATCTACCAATGGGCTCAAGTCGGTTCCATCACCATCACCTCTGTCGACCTCACATTTTGGCAAGACATCTACTCCTCTGCCGCCGTCGGCACATACGCCTCTGACAGCAGCACCTTCTCCGACCTGACTAGCGCCGTTGCCGCCTACGCGGACGGCTACCTGGCCATCGTCGAAAAATACACGCCATCCAGCGGCGCGCTGTCCGAGCAGTTCTCCAAATCCGACGGCACCCAACTGTCGGCGTCCGACCTGACGTGGAGCTTCGCTGCTTTCCTGACAGCCATCGACCGGCGAAACGCCGTCGTGCCCGCGTCCTGGGGCGAGCAGGGCGCGAATGACGTACCCTCGGCCTGCGGCTCCAGCAGCGCGGTTGGCACCTACAGCACGGCGACGAACACAGCGTGGCCTACAACTATAGTGCCGCCTGGCACGACGGCCACCAATACTGTCACAACGGCGCGGACGACGTCGACGCGGACGACATCGACGTCGTCGACGACTCGCGTCACCACAACCACGTCGACAAGCTGCACGACGCCCACCGTGATTGCCGTGACTTTTGACCTGACCGAGACCACCGTGTATGGCCAAAACATCTTCCTGGTCGGCAGCATCGCGGCGCTGGGATCTTGGGACACGGATGACGCGGTGGCGCTGTCGGCAAGCCGATACACGAGCAGCAATCCGCTGTGGTACGTGACGGTTAGCCTTCCCGTGGGCACGTCGTTTGAGTACAAGTACATCCGCGAGGAGACGAGCGGGAGCATCACGTGGGAGACGGGGGATAATAGGGCGTATACGGTCACGGCGTCTGGGTGCAGTGCTGTTGCGACGATTAGCGATACTTGGAGGTCGTAGTTGCGCCTTTGTGGTGGCTAGTCAACGGGCGCGACTGAACAGACGTCAATTAGGCTCGATAGCCAAAGTAGCAGCACAATATCAGCGTTACAAAAAGTCTCTGATATCAGTGAACAGGCGCGGACAAGGGGCAATCGAGTCCCTCTGGTCTGCAGGTCTAGCAATTACCCATAGTCTCATTTCAAAAGGGACGGGGAGCCTCCATATTGCATTAACAGGGAGTAGATGTAGTGGTGTGCCACGGCTTTCCACCACCAAGCCCTATTCCGTAGCTTATTCAACGTACACGTGCTCTTACGTGTGCATCAGCGATTACGCCATGTGTTGGAGCCCGCCGTCACTCCTGTCGTCATTCTCTTGCTGAGTCTGTCTCCACTCCTTTGCCTCTCTCCTTGTTACCAGTAAAGCGTCATCCCAGACGCCGCTCCTTTGCCACTTTCCTTGTTGTCAGTAGAGCGTCTTTCTAGACGTCACTTCAGACGTCAGAGGACACCAGTAGCCACCTATATAGCCAATTGCTGAGCTCGTTGTTGAGCTCGTCAGTTTGAACACAAGATTTCATCACTCCCCCTGCTTAACACCATATCCATTCCCCGCATTCGCGATTAGGTCTCGATTTTCATGCACCTCCGAAATCTCTCCAGACTATTTTACATCGTTCAATGTCTTTGTCAAATTCCGTCCTAAGCTCCAGTAGCTCGCACAGTCGTTAAAAATGCCCTCAGATGTAAACTCAAAGAGACGGCGGGTATCCCAAGAACTCCGAAACTCCAAGCAACTGTTTTTTGTCATCCTTTCCAAAAGCTTGCGGCCCTCCATGTCAGGCTTCTACTCAAACTTTCCCCGTCTCAGTCTTCCGTGAGAACTGTGTGTTCCTTCTCTCCGCTTCCAAGGGCTTGAATGTCTTGTATTTCCGTGTGAGATGTGGCGATGCTACTCTTTGCCCAATTTGTTCCAAGATGTATCATCCACTTGAAAGGATCGTCTATCCCAAATAAGTCATATACAAGGCTTCAACCCTCCAACTCCACAGGCGGTGAGGTAACAGAGCCATTGGTTTCCGATAAGTGCAGGTTGGTCGCAGACAACCCCAAGTGAGATCTCGGTCGCACTGGCTTCTCCGGAGCAAGCGACGCTCCAGGCTGATACGCCGTATAGCTGTTGACCTTGACAGGCGGCGGTCTATATGCTGTGTAGCTCGGCTTGAGCGGCGCGGTAGCAGAAGCGAATGCTCGGTACTTGTCTGGGCGGTACGGCGGAAGTTGACTGCTGCGCGTATTGGTCGGATTGGTTGGACGAGCGATGGGAGAGGTGACCTCGCCGCTGAAGTAGGCGGCAATGTCCTCGGCGAGTTTCTGCTGCACCACGTCCTCCATGCTCATGTTCGAGTCAGGCTCGGCAGCTCCTTCTGGCTCCTTTTTGGATGCAGTAACCACAAGCTCGGTCGAGTCGAGCTCAGCAATGTGTGGCGTGGGCGGATCCAACTCCCGTGGTGGTGGCGGCTGCTGTACCGAGGAGTGGGAGGAGCTTGGCCGCGAAAGAATCGAGTGCGCGCCACCGCTGCTGACACTAGCCGCTTCGCTGGAAGGAACGCTTGGGGGTCGAAACAACGAGTTGGCTATATCCGCATGAACAGAGTCCCGCGGCGTGCTCATTGCCGAGACCTTGCGGCTCTGTCGTCTGGAATCTTCGATGCCGGCTTGGGTCACTAGTCGGTCTACCAGAACACCGTGGGCCTTTTTCAGTGTCCCCTTGACAAATTTGTTCATGACAATGTTGCAGTGCATGTCGCAGTCCTCACGCAAGTAGAGGCCCTGACTCGGTATGTTAAGCCCAAGCTCGATAGGTGCTTGCAGCTCCCCGGGGAGGCTTCCACCAATACTCCATTTCTCTTTAATGTCCAGACCCAAAGGCGCATATACATGCGTTTGAACGCCATCAAATAGGTCGTGGAAGCAGGCGTTGTACGAGACTTCTCCAGACACTCTTGGGATGTAGCTCACTCGATCTTTTATACATGTTAGACTCCGTACTCGAGGGAAGAAATTGGTGTCAGGGGACGCACCTGTTAGAGAGTACCATGTGCAGTGAAACTCTTCGGCAGTTGTACTTCGCGGAGGCCGTATTACATGCCTCTCGATTACCAAAGGGTTGAGATCTATCATGGAGACATGGTCGTGCAGAAACTCCAGCACCGTCTCTCGCGAAACGCCTGCTGGTAGCGGCGTGATGGTCGTGAATACAGTTCTCTTGAACATGACGTTATCGGACGTTGAAGGGGAAAATGACGAGTGACCGCCCCCCGTGTTGGTCGGCGGGCTCCGAGATGATATAATGATGCCATGCCGACGAAGACTCGTTAGTCCGCCAAGCGATACCGTGAATCAAAGGGACAAGACTTGTGGCTGAACAAACGGGGCGCATTAGTCGTGTTGGAGTGGGTTACGGCATGTCAGCTTGCTCTAATGTCAGCAGCCGCCTATTTTTGGGCTGATGTGTCGCCCAAGCCCCAGTATGCACGTGTCCAAGCGAACAATGTTGGGAGCGATCCAGCGATCATTATCCATATCGTAAGCCGTTGATGAGCTTGGAGAGGCCAATTGTGGAACTGTAATTGAGGGCCAGAGGAGCAGGGTCGAAGGGGCGAGGCGTTTGGTTGGTCGACACAATTCCATCTATATTCGTGCAAGAGCAACCGCTTTACGAGTCGTTCGGGATTTTGTAGATGCGGATCCAAAGAGGCTTCGTGAGGATATGCAAGTCGCATGCGACAAGTTCGCCTTCTCACGTCTCGAGTGAGTTCACTTAGGGAAGGCACGCTAGTGGCATCCCTGCAGCATGCGGCTTGGCATTGTAGAACTGGAACTAGCGACCAAAAAGGGAGTTCACTGCGTAAGCATCAAAAAGCATCATCACCAAGAAATTGATGAGTCAGATGTTTCTCATGGTTAGAGAAATGGTAGACAAAATTTTTCCGTCGCCGGGAATTGAACCCGGGCCTTGCCGGCGCACTTGAGCGAGAGGGGCTCCCTTTGAGAGCGGCAAATCCTAGCCACTAGACCACAACGGAGACGATAATTATGAGAGGACTTATTACAATATATAGCAGTCTACTGTGTAAAATTTCTCAAGTACAAAATAGACAAATTTTCGTAATGTTATGCACTATTCAAAGCTGTCGGCCACTGCACGAACCAGGACGGCCCCTGCACGAGCCACGTAGGTGAATCCACATGTTTGGGCGCCATTCTTCTTCTGTTCAATTAATCGCAAACAGTTCTTTGAAACTCACTACGTTACACTTGCCTTACAGCTATCATTGACGTGTTTTTTTGGCACTGTTGATGGCATCCTCGGGCCAGTTGTAGGTAGAGTACAGAGGTATATAGATCACCTGCTCTGGCTTTGGAGGGTATCATTAGTGCTTGATCAATTCTCATTCCAAAGTCGTCTGACAAAAGTAGTCTGGAAATAGAATCAAACAAGAGCCAAGTTTCTAGAGGGCCCATGCGGGAGAAAGGGGGATCAGACATGTATTCTCAAATCTTTCCCCTGGCTGATCTGCCCGCCAGCAGGGCATGAGCCTCTTAAGACACAGACTGAGAGAGTGTTAACTGCAGTGCGCTCGAACGGCCTCCGGGGTGCATGGGGGCGTCACTTCACCTTGCAGACTTGCTGATGAATATTGAAATGGTAATTCGGGTATCAATTCTTATTCTAGCCGTCTTCGCTCTCCATCGTCGCGTCTGGGCAAATATTACTGAAACAGGAAGATCGCCACCCCCAACGTCTTATGAGAGTGGTCCCAAAAGAGGGAAAATGGAGAACCGAAATAATAAAACACCAAAAAGCCTAGTCAACTCTTCACCACCAACACTGTTTTCCCCCAAGACTCGCCGCGGTTATTCATCATGGGAGATAGCTGAAGGTCAAAGTCCCAACCAGCCAGCCAGCCAACCAGCCAGCTTAGATGCCGACCTTGTTCAGGAGCAAGCCGGTGGGAACAGGCCAGCCCAGGATAACGGCAGCAATCGGGACATACCAGGTGGCGGTGCGCACCACCTTGTTGCGGTAGAAGCCCCAAAAGACGGGATGCGACGGGCCGGCGGAAGGGTAGCGGCCGACGGGGTGGGCTTCCTTGGGGAGCAGGTTACGCGCGGAGCGGAGAAAGGCGCGGATGGGAGAGGGGCGGAAAGCCATTTGTATTGGCTAGTGGGCCTTTCGGTTGGGTTGTTGTGTTTTGGTTGCTTGATTTGGTGGAGGCCGAATGGCTTGTAGTTTGACCACGAAGATTATGATTTTTGGACAGGTGGAGTTCTTGATTGACTGGTGGTTGAGGACGATGCCGGTTTATGAACAGGTATGTAGAGTGGTAGTGGGAATTCGATATAGACAGGCCCAGTCGATTCGAGTTGGGCGTGAGGAGATTTGTCTTTATTCACAAGTGATGAATGTGAAGGTGATTGTGACTGTGATGATGGAGTGAAAAGAGACACCCACCTCGCGCCAGCAACTGAGAATATATACAGGGCAGGCACAGGCTTTGCTCACCACCCATCCAGGCTCGTCATGGCCCTTAACAAGCTCAATGGCCAACGATCGGTCGGCCATCACGGCAACCAAACCTAAGCCAGGTCCTGCATCACCTGAGACGGGGGCCGTCAATATTCGTGGCATCATGATAGGTGAGGCAGGCCCGTTTGCACCCGTACCGGCCATAAGATGCTTCGAAACATACTGCCTTACCGCAGCCATCGCCGCGCCCAAAGTCCGACGCGGTGAGTCGCGGCAACGGTCATCAGCGTGGGCGCAAGAGCCGCACGCAATCAGAGCAGACGCAAGGGACGAGGATGGTACAGGATTGGCTTGGCTGCGGCATCTGTATCCGGGGAAAGTAGGAGGTGCATGTCGTGATCCAATGTTTCTCAGCCCTGCCGAGCGGCCGCTGCAGTTCCCAGTCGCCCGAAACCGTTGAATCGGGAGGACTGTGATTGGAAGGGAGAGTAATGGTGTAAGGCTGGCGTGACGGAACACCCAACGGTCGCGAGACGGTGGTGTGAGTCGGGCCCATGCGCTCTGGCGAAGCAGCGGGTAGCAGGCGGCAGTCGCCGACGATGCCGAGTCCTCCAAACGTTTGCTCGTCGGACCTTACGACGCTGATTTAGCTTCCATTCAACTCGGTCCTCATCCAGGGCGTCCGTGGTCGAGGCCCGGGTAAGACGTACCTTATCGAACCGCCAAGTCCCCAGGTCTGTGGCCCAAGTGTAAAGGTGCCAGCGTTGAACGATCCAGGGCAGAATTTCATCCATGTTGGGAACCAGAGTCCAATGGAATCAGAGGCAGGAACGACTAAACAAAGTTCCAACGATTGAAGTGACTGAATGCAGCGAAAATGCAGCGTGGAAATAGCAAACCGCCTCGGTATTCAACAGGGCGACCTCCATGTTATACCTCAAGCTACTCTGTGTAGCCATTCATCATACAATACAGCGCCAACTCCATGCCATCCTCACCCCATCTCAGCGGCTTGTCAAACCAGACTCCAAGACGCCGGCACCATGTGCTCTTTTCCCGTTACAGCCCAATCGCAGCATTCCCCAATGACGCCATGGAAATGCACACACACTTTAGCTCACTTCTTGAACGTCTTGTCGAGCTTCGCCAGCGCCGCTGCCTTCTCCGCATCTCGTCTCGCTCCTTGCACCGCAGGCAGATCCCTCATCACCTGCTGCATCAGCAGATCCAGTGTTGCCTGCCCCGATCCGATCTGCGGGGGCTTCTTCCGCTCACCTTCCGCCCCTCCATCTTTCGCAACGCTACTGCTGCTAAACCCTGATCCGCTCCGCACAACGTCTGCTGCCGCCTGGACAGCTGCCGCCGCCGCCTTAGCACTGGCCAAAGCCCCCACGTCTTTGCGGCGAAGGCTGACTTGGCCATGCTGATCCCAGAACGTTTCATACCCGTGATGGTCCAGCACTTCGTTCGGCACCACTCCCTGAGGCTCCAGATTGCGAATCACATCCTGGTTCTCCTTGTTGCCTTCGAGAAGGAACCTGAGGCACATGATGGCGTGCTCCTTGATGTACGGGTTTCCTTCATCATACTGACAACAGTTGAGGATCGCTTCTACACCCCCATAGACACGGACTTGATCCTGAACTTTGCGGCTCTTCCAAACCAGCGAGGTCAGGACCAGAACCGTTAGTTTCTTAAGATTTCGCCACTCGAAATCCGAGGGCTCCTCACTCGGATCCTCTGCATACTGCCCGCCGGACGAAGAAGGTGCTGGGAACTGTTCCGAAGGCAGTGTTGAGCCGTTGACATCGTACGGGCGCTCGATTGCTACAGGGGCCGGACCAGAGCCTGAGGCCGACGAAGGC
Source organism: Phyllosticta ampelicida (assembly GCA_020351975.1). Lineage (NCBI taxonomy): Eukaryota > Fungi > Ascomycota > Dothideomycetes > Botryosphaeriales > Phyllostictaceae > Phyllosticta > Phyllosticta ampelicida. The sequence goes on along the minus strand of JAIFKG010000674.1, from coordinate 6,120 downwards.
CTAGGGCTTGCCGACCTGCCACTGTTGGGCATCGCCGGGGGCCTTCTTGCGAGCAAAGTCTGCTTTGGCAAAGCCGAGTCGAGCTCCTTCAGTAGCGTGATCAATTCGCTTGTAATCTCCCATTCAGCCATCATCTTCTTCCACACTTCGTGCTCCGTCAAGATGGCGAAGAACTCGAGATACTGGTAAACCCCTTCGTACATGCGTTCCATGTCCCACAAGTTGAGGGGAAAGTCTTCGGGATGGGCGTGTCCGGCCTTGATTTGGCCCTGGAGGAATATCAGAGCGCACGTTTGGGGTATGATATGGCGTCTGAACTCGGTAAACAAGAAGTTGACCATGTGCACATCAACACGTAGAGGGTACGAGGACTCCTGGCCAGAACTACGTTCCTTTGCCGCTTCCAGCGCCTGGTTCTGTCGTGACTTGAAAATGTTGGTCAGGAGCTTCATAATCACGCCTTGAGCGGGAGAAATAATATCTTTGGTCTCGCGGAAAGCATGATACGAGAATGGCAGGAGCCCATTCATGAGCACTGCCTCTGTAATCTTGACCATGAACTTGAAGTAGAGCTCTTCTTCGCGCAGATCCCAGGCTGCGACGAAGATCAGAAGCTCGCGCAACAGGTTTCTTCCGTTGTCTTGGGCTAACAAAAGATGGCATCGGACCGTATGCATGTTCTTAATGGCAGCGACTTCATCGGGGAGGACACCGTAATTGGACGCTCCTTCGGACGGTGGCACCACTCCAGACATGATGATCATGGGCAAGACCTCAATCTCAGAGGGCGCCAAGATCAAAGGCACATCCGTCAGAAGTCCCCGGCCATCGTCTCCCGAGACTACATAGTCGTCTTCGTCGCTGTCTTCTTCATCACTAACGTCGTCGCCAATGTCTTCGGCAGGTTCGGTGGCGTTGGGGGATGCAGGTGAAATTACAGGCGAAGTGGGGGACGCCGCTGGCATGATGCGTTGCGTCGGTACACGCTCCGGGAAAGTTTCCAGACGCTTCATGAGGTCATCTTTTCCTTCTTGAAGAATTTTTGCACCATAGGCCGCCGAATACGCCATGCGAAAGTCTGCTTCACTCGCAGCTGGCGATTCCGGGAGCCTCGTGGTAAGCGGGAAGTTTTCGATATCCCACCTTTTGAGGACTTCGGTTGGCGTGATCTTGGGTTGTGCTGAAGGGTAAGTGAGCATTTTGCTTTTCGACGATAGCAAGGCGTTCTTCATACGGTCGACTTCCAGTTGTAGCTGATTAATGCTTGCAGCGAGGGCAGCTACATTCTCTTCCTGGCTCGCGTTTGGGTCGATTGGCTTGAGCTCAGATGGTGGCTTGATTGACTTCAGCAGTGTGGCGTCTTGCCGGTACTTGGTCATCAGATCGTTGTACAATAGGTGCCATTCCTGAATACCGAATCAGCATTATCAAGTGCAGTCGGAAGCCATCAAGCCTACATCTCGCGACTCTTGGGGCATTTCTTGCCATCGTTTCTTGCACTCAGCGGCGATTTCAGTAGCCCCGGCCTTTTCGCCATTTGCAAGCAGAGCGCGCTTTACATCCATTCCAATCTTCCCAATATATAGCAGAAACGGCGAAGACGGTTGCTGGGAGCCTGACCCTGCATTCGCAGAGAGGTCCTTGATAGCCCTGGCGGTGAAATCAGAATATGGTGTCGAGCTCCAGTCTTGGTCAAGCGTTGCAGTCAACCCAGATGTCTCGAATGGCGGCCTCGAGCCTGACCTGAAAGCCGCTTCAGGCGATCCGTCGAATAGTTCGACCCAAAGCATCAATTTGCGTCGCTCGTTGCGGGCAACGAGGTTGTTAATGAATTGCAGACAGGTAATCAGAAGCTTCTTAACTGTCACAGACGTCAGTTGGCAATCAGAAAACCTGAAGCTCGTTCACGTACACGAGTTGATTACATCCTGCCACCGAGTCTCATCCTGTGTCCCCGCGTCGCCATCGAAGCCCCGGGCTGTCGCCTTGACGCAGACCGCCGTCAGTTTCAATATTTCCGAGTCGAACTGCATTTTTGCCGCAAGCTCCTGGGCCTCTTCTCCAATCGTTAGAGAGTTGCGGCCGATAGAAACGAGGTCTATGAGTCTCTCCAGGTCCTTCATCAAAGTGTTGTAGTTCGAGGCTATGAGGGTCACTGAGGCACCCTCAAATTCAGGAGCAGCGGGGTCGGGCAGCGCAAACGAGCGTGATTCGAGGGACTGGACCGCGGCTCGTAGCAGTTCACTGAGGTTTTGCCAGACATTGGGATTGGAGCCAATAGTATTCCTGGGGTTTGTCAGTTTTGAATGTCTGCATGCGATGCGTTGGCTTCGTCATACCGAACGTCCTCTTCCCTCACAGTACGCTTCAGGATTTTCTTGCATAAGCTGTCAAGTTTCGCCATCATCTCGGTCTTGATATAGCCTGGCGACTTGAAGTGTATGATCCAAGGGTGAAGAATCAGCAACAGCTCAACCGCCAAAGGGTCTGGTGGTAAAGCTGGACCGCCGCTGCCATGTGAAGGCGGAGACGAGTTTCTTAACGTCCGCGGAGCAGGCATGTCGCCTTCATTGGGCAACACCGCGGACACACCTCGAGACTCTGACATGGCGCGTGGTGGTTGTGGATGTCGACCGTGTGGAGATGGAAAATGTTAGCGCATGGGCCTGGGTTCACGGGACGGACGCGGGAAAACGCCATGACGCAAAACTAAGTCCGCGCCGGCCGCGGCTTCGCTCCGGCGGCTTCGCCACAACACCATCACTCCCTCTCAACATATCTGCCATTCCTTGTTCCTGCTCCTCTTGTTCGATGAAATGGTTCCAGGATCGCCCAGTCTCAATCGCGCATTGAGAAGATAAGTCGCGACGGCTTATTTTACTGCAGCAATGTCCGCAGCGCACCTTACGATCGGATTGAGCCATCGGTTTCTGCTTGGCGCGACCTTCGTGCGCAACAAAAAGCTTCTGTCACACCAACTATTCCTTGATACTCCAAGTCATTTCATGTTAAGACTGCTCGACCAAGTGGATAAAAAAAAAGATTTTCTCTGGAGATTGGTTCCAAGTTGCTGCATTCCTGTCATCAGCGCCTGACTGCTTCTTGTAGGATGTGTTTCCAGCGTCCGGACGCTCCATTCTTTTGGACATCAATATTTTGAAAATTCCTCACTTACCGACCGTGTTCCTAGATTTTAGGAAATTTTGAAATTGTCAATGACTTTCATCAACCACTGGAAATCACGGTGCCAACCCCTCTCACCCCCTGATCCCCATTTGCGAATCGGGTGACGTATCCCTGCATCCAGGAAAGAAAGCCCTCGAGTCTAGTAACGACCATCACCTTGGCCATGAATATGTCCACGCTTGTCGAAGGTGTTTCATCGCGAGGCTCCAAGGGCCAACTTTCAGAATGAGGCCTGCAAACACATGTTTGAAGAAGTTTGAAAGGACGACGGGCGCTAACCAAGCACCGCGGCTATTGTCCCCCAACGCTGGTTTGTTTGAAGCTAGGAAGCCTGGCAGACGTCAGACTGGATACGAAGAGCTTCCTGGCCGCCGAAATCACCGACAATCCATGAACCAATGGGCTCACCTGTTAAGGCAGTGACTTTATTTCGCTAGGCTCTAGGCTAGACGAAGAGACTCATTCGAGTAAGAACGTTAGTGTCTTCAGCGGAATGAAGAGGTAGGATTTTGTTCTTATTGTAGTCCAATTGCTTCCATTTCCGCTTTGGAAGCTCCAAGATCGGCAGTCTACTTTCAGCGATCAAGGTTTCGCTAACATCTTGCTACGACACGTCTTCCAACATTTGCAGAGAGTGTCTTTGGTGATTGATGCAGTTTTGATGATTGGGCTACAACCGAGCAACAACACGCGGTCAATCCCTCCAAGAGCCAGGGCCCTGGGAAATGGGAACACACCGCTCCACTATTACTGACACTGGGTCGTGCTGAGCAGCGCAAGAGAGTGTGTGCAAGACTTACCATGCCTCACTAGATTGAATTTTGATTTACGTCCTGGTTGAGTCGAAGACTATTCAGGACTATGCTTCACTAGAATCAGGCGTGGAAGTGGACAAGTCTTGCTGGTCAGCCTCAAATGCGCTAGCTGCATGTGCAGCTCCATAAACACAGCACAGTTGCTCGACCACACCAAATCTACAAGAGAAAATGATCATTATCAGACAAATTCTAGAAATGAGCAACCAATGATCGATCCCCTGCCGTAATACTTGGACTGTCGCAAAAGCCAACGGGTCCCCCTTATGCAGACCTTTCCAGCCGTTCTTTCCTTTCGACAGCGCTTCATTGAATTCGCCTACAACCGACTCTCTACAGGCCATAGTCTATGTACACTCCCTTCCATCATCTCGGACAAGTAAACAGTCTCAAATGACCGGCCGCCGATCAATAGTACCTCCCAGTTATGCAACAAGAAGCAACACGGCGAACCCAAGCTGACGAGCTGTGGCAAGAACACTGGTCTTCGAGTGCACAATCTCTACTGAATACTCTTGAGCTCCCCTCACCAATCTACGCAGACTAAATATGGAGCTCGATGGAGACGATTCGGATGTCCGACAGTACAAGCCGCCTTCCCAGCTCTATCTTGAAGGATTCGAACGACACTCCATGGGCTCGTCCAGGCAAATTTCAATGTATCAATCAGACTCAGACTTAAAGTATTTCCAGTCGCTTGGGTATGTAAAACAGGCCCGATGGATAACTGCAGATGCTTTTGACTATTTTTGGCCACACATCTGGAAGAGTCTGGGTCTCAAATGCCTGCTTGTTGTCATTTCGGTCGTCTTCAATGCAACATGCATTGAGCTGAAGAGGCCCAACACAGAAGGCCGTTCAGTCATAGTATACAAGCGCGTAGAAGACGCGTCATACCTGCACGACGAAGATGCACATTGGAGACCTCCAACAACTCTCGACCCTATCTTTGATTCTGGCTCCAGACCAAACTCAGTCGACGGTTCCCGAAAAGTCTTGAACCAGAGCCCCACCCTGACTTGACAGCACATCAGCAGCATAATTCCGTACAATTGAGGGGCGTGTCGTCTACTTCACGACGTGCCAGGCTACGTCAAACTAGGCGAGCTCACCACTTTGATAGCCACGAGTGGTACTGGGAAGACGAGCCCACGTGGGTACCGTCTCAGGCGACATACTCGTCGATGGGAAGCCACTGCCAGAAACATTCCAGAGAGACACCGGGTTTGCTGAGCAGATGGGTATTCACGAGTCCAGAGCGACTATTCGAGAAGCATTGCGTTTCTCCGCTGAGTTGAGACAGTCACGCGAAGTCCCAGTGCAAGAAAAGCACGAATATGCGGAAAGAGTGATTGATCTGCGGGAGCTGCGTCCATTAGCGGGGGCAATCGTCGGTACGACAGCATCTAGCCTCAACCAGGAACAGAGAAAGAGACTTACCATTGGAGTGGAATTGGAAAGCAAGCCGGAGCTGTTGATGTCTCTGGACGAACCCATTTCCGGACTGGACAGTGGCGCAGCCTTGAACATTATTCGGCTGCTACGAAAGCTGACGGACTCTGGTCAGGTCATCCTACCCACTATACACGCACCAATCTCAATCATCTTTCAGCGCTTTCATCGACTACTGCTACTAAAATCCGGGGGCCGCCCCGCATGTTTTGGCGAACTGGGCCGTGATTGCCGGACGTTCATCGACTTTTTCGAGCGATATGGAGCCCCGAAATGCCCACGCCAGATCAATCCAGCCGAATATATGCTTGAAGCGATTGGATCTGGGGGGTTTAGTTGTGGAGAGCTGGACTGGGGAGAAGCCTGGACCATTTCGCCCGAAAAGCAAGAGCTGGCTTGTGAGGTTGACGAAATTACCAGCTCGCGGAAGGCCGAAGGCCACGTTACAATCTCCGGTAATTGCAGGAAATATGCGATACCACTGTCAACCCAGGTTACGGTGGTATTAAAGAGGACTTCGGTCTCGTTGTGGAGGAGTCCTAACTATGTTTGTGGGCATGATGGTGAGTCAGTCCCATGATCTGCGCAGGCATTTGCCCAGAGGGATCAAAGATGGTGCAGTACAGCCCACTATTTCCTTTAAACAAAATGACTGTATACAAAACCA
>JAIFKG010000673.1:0-12653 GCA_020351975.1 Phyllosticta ampelicida | reverse complement strand
GGTGGTGTGGGGCACGGGGCGGAGAGGCGTCGTTGTGGACAAGAGAGGCGGCCGAGGCAGCACGCTTGACGTTGACGATGGACGAGGTCAGGGGAGTGTCCTTGGAGTGGGAGGCCTTGCGATGGTGGGAGGTGCTAGTAGAGTGCATGTTCCCTCAAGGTCGTCAAGCGGTCTGAAACCGTAGTTTAGTCGCGGCTAGTTCATGCATGCGAAGCGGATTGGTGCGGTAGTTGGGCGCACGAGTGCTGTGGTCGGTCGAGGGTCGAGGGCCGAGGGGCAGCCAGCTGCGGTACTGCTAAGCTGCCAGGTAGAGCTCGGCGTCGAAAAAAGGGGACCGAAACGCGACGAGATATGTTGTGGAATGGGCCCAGTCCTCGCTCTATGGCCGCGCGCAGAGAGGGCTGGGTGTACCCCTGGTCGGCACAGGGGCCGCGCGTGTGAGGCTGGTGGTGCTGATGCTGGTGGTGCTGCTGGTGGTGGTGGTGCTGCTGGCGGTGGTGCCGCTGGTGGTAGTGATGGTGGTGCTGCTGCCAAATGGCGGAACGATGGGCGCCTCGAGCAGAAGCCGCGATGCGCAACGGACGAAGAGCGACAACGAGCGACAACGAGCGACGACGAGGGCGGAGATGAGGTGCAGCACCGATAGAGCAGCGAGGCGCAGGGTGCGGACGATGATCCAAGGCCGCAGGGAGACGAGAGCGGAGAGAGAGAAAATCCCGGACGGAGGACAGACGGCCGCGCGGTGCCAGCGCCAAGTGAAGCAAGTCGGTTGGAGGCCAGCTGAGGTGAGGCGAGCGACAAAGTGAAGAAGTCGCCAAGTTGCGGGATCAAGTCGACGTTTACGGGACGATGGGATTCTGGGCCACGGCCATAGCATGGAAGCGCATGGGACTGCAGCGGCTAAGCTCCTGTCGAGTGTGTCGGCTGCATCGTAAACACTGCCTGTGGGCTAGCGCACGACGGGCCGCCTTCACTTGACCAGCCCAACGGACAAACCCAACCGCGGAGGATCTACAAGATGACTGAGATGACCGCTGGACACCGAACCGTGGCGGCAGTGGTGATGGTACCAGGTGGTTGTGGGGACGGTGGTCTCTCGTCTGTGCCACCCATGCAGCGAGAGCAATAATGCACCCTGGGCGCGGTGTTTTGCATCAAGTGCCCGTGACGCCCCCTACAACTCACTTTTTACGCTTGTCCCGCCCTCGTATCGCCCAACCTACCGAGCAACCCAATCTCCATGTCTCGGCGCCACGACTGTCGAAAGGCACCGGTTGTGAGAAGGAAACAGCGCTGTTGGTGGTTGTGACCTGCAGACAGCCGTGCAGATTTGCTGCAGGTGCAAAGCTTCCCGTCTTTTTTCGCCCTCAGGAACACACACAGCGCCGAGCCCCACGTGGAATCCCTGCCTAGATTGCATGCAAACTCTATGTATGCATCCATCTCCGCCCGCTTCCTCACCCCTTAGCCTGAGGCCGTGTTGAAACTGGATCAAAAGCTCCCACAGAGCCCTGCGTACAGCCATTTGGTCCGGTCTCTTGTCGTTCCCTCGCAGCACTCGGTCGCGTGACTCTCTGCGCCCCGGCGCCGAACGAGCCTGATGTCTGTTATCATGTATGCCGATCAGACACGTCCTCTAGCTCCCAACACCCGTCTTCCCGCCCGAGCCAGCGCAACCAACGCACCCGCGTCCATCACCATTATCGCTGTCCGTTGTGCGGTCGGGCAATGATATTTTCGCCGGAGAACCCTCTCTTTTGGCTCGAAGGCTTGGATGACTGACTCTGCCCGACTCCAAAGACGGAATCAGACTGGCGCCGCCACAAACTATGCCTACGCCGTGCCTGCCAGGCTGCTCATCTGTGGTTGCGCCATGCCGGCGCTGCGAGTCTTCAACAAAGGGGGGGGGGAGAGGGGTGGTCCCCCTCCTCTGCTGGGCACATGGCTGTGTCGAGTTAATCCTCGCCTACGTGTACTTTTCTATGACCCTCGCTTCACCTGGCGCATGCTCGTCCAGAATCCTGGGAGGCATTACGGTCTGCGATTGAACAGGGCACCTCTCAAACACACTTCACTTTCACCGAGGGAACTTGTTCCTCCAGCATACCATATAGACTTCCATTTTGGCCCCCTTTCCTCTCCATCTTCCGGAAGCTGGCAACGCAGCAAGTAGAAACGACCCATTGCAAACCGCCTACACATAGAGATTATACCTCGCCGTTCCTCATCGAATAACCCGTTCATCCCTTGCAGCCCAGCAGAAAAGATCATCGCGCCCACCAGCCTGCCCGCCCGCCGCCCCAGAAGAAAATGTCTGCATCGCCCTACCCTTTACTGCTGCGTGAGTACCTGTGTACCTGCCACCTGCCACCTGCCCACTGCCACCCTGCATCTCACGCGCTCCGTCCTGCAAGGGGCGAGCCGCATACTGTCTCCCACCACCCCACCAGCCGTCCCATCGGTATGATTGGTCCCAACCGCCCGCTGTTGACTTTTAGCACTTGGATGTCTCTCCTTACAGGGCAGGCAGGCGGGCAGGCGGGCAGGCTTGCAGGTAGAGCCACGGTGCCACCCGGCATCCAATCACGGCTTAGCTTCGCGGATGGGCAAAGCAGCGTCCAAGGCTCATCAGGGCCATAATTTTGACGGGCCATGACGACCGCTTGCTCCCTTTCGCCCTCGCCGTCATCGACCTTCCTGGCGTGTGCGACGACATCTGGCTACCGTCGGCCTTGACAGACGGACCGCAGGCGGACGGCGTCGGCGTTGACGAGGAAGCATTGGCAAAGGTGCTGCAGTGGCCGGGCAGAGGGAAAGACGAGCACTCAACCTGAGCACTCGACTTCCGCTCTCTAACCACGGAGCAGTTGAGGACTGTGGTGCGTACTAGATCTTCTGGGGCCGCCTCCACTCTGCTCATGTCCTTCACTCACCATGCACGCCACACGCAAGCGTTTCATCTGTTATTTCGTTCATGAATATTTGATGCAAGTCTTGCGCCATGGCATTGCAAGAGCTTCTAGCAAACATCCCCTGCATTGCCTCAAATCCCCCTTAGCAACAAATATGCCGGTATACTTGACTCCTCGCTGCCTTGCCGTCTGCCACCTGTCTGCTCGTACACATGCACCACTCGTGACCCATTCATAGCTCGTATCCGTCTTGTCTGCCTATGCGAAAGCCCCGCGCTCGTTCAAACCTCTGGCTCCGCGAAGAAGAAAAGGAAAGGTATTAAAATCGCTCACACCTCACAAGTCTGCCATCATGTCCTCGTCCTGGTCGTACGTCTCCCAACTCGTGTCCATCGTCTCGCCTCCCAAGCTGGGATCCGAGTTCTCCTTGTTCTTGGCGCGCTTCTTCATGTAATCGACGTGCTCGCGGCTCATGGTCAGACGATGTGTCGCCGCCTTGATGTGATCGGCCAGTTCCTGCGTCTTCTTCACCTGCACCATCAGCGCCGCCAGCTGCTGCTGCTCTGCGCGCGTCGCCGGCATGTTGCAATGTTCTGCGTCGTGGAAGCGCAGGATCTTGGCAGCGTCTGCCGACGGTTGTTCGATTGCTGCGTTGAGGAAGCCTTCGTCGATGAGCGCTTGCAGGTACTGCTCGACGGCTTCGGGGCTCTTGTTGATCCAGCTGGCGACGGCCGAGAGCGGCGCTGCGGCGTACGTCTTTTGCAGGTTCTTGACGAAGACTTTGGATTGATGTGCCTGCAGCTCCCGTACAAGACCCGTGTTTGCATCCTGTTTCTCATTAGTCACGTGTCAAGGGATTGGTAGCAAATTTCAGCGTACCTCACTCCAGATGTTGGCTCCAGTGTCAATCTCAGCGTGCAACTTGGCAGCATCCCCTGAGTTGAACACCTCCACAAGCGCATCATACGCTTTGGAAGCGGCCCTGATAGACCGCATCGCCAACGAGTTCGCTCCCTTGAATTGAGAAGGTGCGTCCACCAGGCAGCTTACCAGCACCCACTTCCGGTATGCCTCTGCCATCAGCCCGCTTGCCACGTTCTGTGCTGGGGTCGTGAGAATGTACTCGAAGAAGAGCTGAGCCTTTCGCCACTGCCGCAGGGCCAGATACGTGTTTGCACCTAGAAGAAAGTATTCTTGAATGTCTGCGGCGGAAATCTTGGCCGACAGACCGGAAGAGGTAGTGATGTAGCCGGCGCTTGTGAAATGATCCGCGCATTGCAGAGTGAACTCGCCGCCTCTGACCGGGGTGGAGGGGAAGCTACGAATGTATTGTTCCAGGACTGGGAGAGCTTCATAGTGTGCTCTGGCCTCGTGACACAGGCGGAGGTAGAGGAGGTGGGTCGAGGTGAAGGTGCCAAGGGAGGGATCCACGCGCGTCATGGCATTGCGAATTGGGACCAAGGCTACGCCAGGCTACGACATATTTGTCAGTCTGAAGACCACCCTGACTTGTGCTGCCAGACTTACCGTGCCTGTTGAACGAACAATGTGGTCCAGCTGCTCAATGACATGGCGCCATATTTTTCCCACATATCGTATTTGCATCGGGTCAAAGGTACTCAGAAATGTGGCTAGCTTTGCAAAAAGCTCGCCGCCAGGTCGAATGTTTTCGGGTAATGACACGTCCTTGCGTTGGTCCAGGAGTGCGTTAATCTGGCTGGACAGGACGTAGAGGTACGGTATCGTGTTCACGGAGGGGTCGAGGACCTATGAGAGTAAGATTTGGGGGATGATACAGGGCCTCAACGCTTACGTCCAGGAGCTTGTCCTCACCCAAAGCACCTGCAATCCAAAAGTATGGGTTGATGCCATCGAGCGTTTGAAGGTAGCTGCGGATTGCTTGGTCGTATTCGCTGGGAGAGAGCTGCTCGAGGCTAGCTCCAGATGGCGGGAAATTGAAGAGCACGGTCGGATCAGCCATGAGGGTGGTTACGGCTGATGACGGTGATGCGGCGCGAGGTGATGATGATTAGGTGGAGGTCGACGCCGGAGCTCTGCGGTGGATGAGCTGCCAAAGGAAATTGGGCGTGATCAATAGCATGTGCTCTTTTCAGAAGTGAAGGGCCGTGATAATGGAGCGCAACAGCTAGGCCAAATAGCTGGACAAAGAATCAAAGAAGCTGTAAGTTGTGAATGTCAAGGCTAGATGACAGGAAGGTAGCTTGATCATGCTCCCCCAGATTTCCCATGCTCGGTGATGCGGTCGGCAGTGTGATTCGCCGACGATGCGCTGCGCAACCTAAACGCTGCAACGCTATTATTGCTTGCCAAATGCGCAGGGCTGAAAAAACAAAGGCTTGTAGGTATCATTAGGTTGTGTTTTCCAGGAGCTAGTGCTAGCCAATTTTATTGAGCTATCATGACCACCACAATTGCATCCAAGCCCTTCTCATATCCGCATGCCCTTGCTCCTCAGCGCATTCACAATGGAATGACCCGAGTAGTCCAGCCATTGCGAAACAGCGCTGGTCGTCGTGCCCAACGTCCTCAGATCCTTCAACCTCGAGTCCAAGAAGCTTTCCGTGTCTTTGAAATTTTTCGACTGGTCCTGGGTCATAAATACTTCGGCCGCCGCGTAGATTGTGGACAGAGTCCCTCTTTTCGTGTACCAACTACTGTCGACACTGGCGTCTCCGGCCAGGAACCATATCTCGTCTGACAACTTCGCAAGCTCCGATAAAGATGCGGGAACATAGGAGGGCTGTGCCATGACGGCAAGGGCCTAGGAGGAGTACCATGAGTTCGCAGTCCTTCACGCCACAACCCACCTGTATGAGATTCTCACCTCCTGCCAGCGATGTATGATAGGCGAATTGGCCCGCAGTCTCTCTAGAGTCAATACTCTGACCTTAGCGCCTACTCCCATCCTCTTGCCCTCACTGGCATCTGCGGTAAACTGCACCGTGTCGCGAAGTGCCAATCGCCGCACAGCTAGGTGGTATTGGATCAAATCGAACACTCCTCGTGGGAATAAGTTTACAGACGCATCCACGTAGCCCGCATCACGCGCACCGAGCTTCAATGCAAGGTCCGTGAAGCCATGCTTGGGAACGTGTGCGAGCGCCGATGAGAGGATTGCGGATTCCACTGGTGGATATGATGGCGATTGGACATGGTCGTACGAGTGGTAGAGCGCGCGTCGCGCCACACCGGCAGTGGCTGTTGCTCGTTGAATTTTCTGGAGCTGGCACTGTCCCGGTCGGATCCAGCGTGTTGTTGATGCCATGATGGGGGTTTGGTGATGTTCGAGCTTTGGCGATGAGCGGGCGGCTGATCCTCCGGCGGCAGCTGGATCCTTGAGGCTGACTGGCCGAAAATCCGGGAAGCGTCCAACGTTTGTCAACGAACTACTATCGTGGAGCACGCCGAATTCAAGAGTATTTGCACGGGCTGATTACAAATTTATATGCTTCTCCGGCATCTAATTAAAGTGCATCTCCAAACCCAGCAACATCCATCCTCTGAGCCCGGGCTCGCATGATGGCTTCGAGATCGATTTTCTCCCGCATCATTTTCATCCACTTATGCAGTCTCTCTCTACCGTGCTCGAAGCGATCAAGACTTCTTATCTCGTTACGAAACAATGTTCCTGGCTGGAACGCCGGTATTTTCCTGGCCGTGAAGACAATGGAACGGATCATGTCGTATGTTGCCATGTCAAATCGAATTCCTCCCTCTTTCATTTCAGTCAAAATCTCATCGATTGATTCAAAGTCAGCAAATGTGAGCCATGTGATAGCGATGAGCTCGTTGTACAGCTCCGTGCTAACTCCCAAGGCAAATGACTCACGGCCAATGCTCTTGACCGCAGGCAGCACCGACATGGCGAGGGTGGAAGTTGGAAAGTCGACGCGCAGTTGACGCATAAAGTGGAGAAGAAATGTTGGGTAATTTGGGCCAATGATTTCCAATTCGGAGAACTTCATGTCTTTCCCACCACTCGTCGACTTTGGCTGGTCCATTGCACTCTCCACCATGCCAGGTTCGTCCAAATCAAGCCGCCGTATAATGGAAAAGACTTCACTTTCCAGGACATTCCAGAGCTCAATGTCGCTCTTAGCCTTGACGAACTTTGCCACGACGCGATCGTGCTGTTGTTGTTGCTTCTGTCTCAAGACAGAATATCTTGCGATCGACTTGAACTCTTCCCTCCTTAACCCCTTCGAATCCACCATTGGATTTGCCGACTTTATTACTGGATCATAGTCCTTTGCAGACTTGCCAGTGGCCTCAGCCAGGATTTCGTCCAATGTGTTTTTGTCCGAGAACTCGAAATTCCTTTCCGCATACTGAGCGGCCTCTTTTGCTCTTGAAGCATATCTCTCGAAGAGTTTTTTGAATGCCTCTCGTTCGGTAGCTGTGACGGAGGTGTCGGTTCTCTCGTGAAGGGCGATTGGGCGGTCTTTTTCATCCTCGAATGGAATTTCAAAATCAAATTCATCCTTTTGGAAGGCCGCAGATGATTTTTCGCCATCTCCTTCCCGTACGACCCTGCCCAGTTCATTGACGACCCTGAGGTGTCGCTTTTGGATGTGCCATCTCGGCGGTGGGATCGAATAATGGTGCCCGAAAATTGTGTGTGTACGGTAGAGGAAAGGGCAAAGCGATTTTTGGAGCGGTAAGAGAGTTTTTCGTGCGGCAGAAACAGGTGCCGCCATCGTAAGAAGTTGAAGTTCAGTTGTCGATGGGACAGACCTGCAGGTAAAATGGTTCGGAAGATTTCCGCCGCCACTTAGTAGTACCCTGGCAGCCGCTAGTTGAATACCGAGTTGAAGCCGACGCGTGAATTCGCGTCGTTGTCGCGACGCATGACGCATCATCTTACGCTCTCGTCGCATCCAGGTAATCGAGAGTCGCTCAATTTGCCTGCCTTTTCCCATTGGTATTTTTCATCATTAGAACTCTACCAACATGGCGCGCGGAGCGAAGCCGACGCTCAACGAGTATGAGCTGAGGCGTCAGGAGCAAATCGCAAAGAATCAAGAACTTCTTCGAAGTCTAGCCCTCGACGCGCAGCAGGCAGGACTTACTCCATCAGCACCGAAAGCGCGCAGTTCGACACCTGCCAAGCGCAAGGCACCCGTGAAGAAAGAGCATGAAGAGATACTCCCCAGGTACGTAAACGAGAGTCATCGCAGTGACGCGCATTAACACTTTGCAGAAGAACATCTTCCAGGCTTCGCGGCATTGTAGCTGACAGCGAGGTCGCAAAGAGAAAGGCCGAGGAAGAACATCAAGCGATACAAGCGGCTGAGAGGGCAAAGCGACAGCGCGTTAGCGACGACTTGAGTCTCGGCGATGTTGTCGTCGCTGGGCAACACTGGGATCAAAGCGGAAATTTCCTCAAGGGCATTGGTCCGGCAAAGCCGTATAAGAGAACATTCAATGCAGAGAATGTCAAAGATACGACGAATAAGGAGCTGCGCGCATTGCGCGAGAAGATGAGCGGTTTACAGCTTTGGGATGGCTTCGAACCGACCCGTAAGGTCAACCCACTCCCATTGCTGAAAGAATCCAGGACTGACTCGCCTTCAGAGATCAAAATCACTCCGGAACGGATTTATTCCATGGAATTTCACCCAACTACTGACAAGGCTCTGGTATTCGCTGGAGACAAGATGGGCAATCTTGGGCTGTTCGACGGCTCTCAGAGCGCTCCAGAAGTAAAGGCAGAAAAAGCAGAGGACGACGAAGATGACGACGAAGCTGAACCAGCGATCTCTACGTTTAAGATTCACACCCGGACCATATCAGCCATGCAATTTAGCCTCACCGAGTCCAATGCTCTTTTCTCATCGTCGTACGACTCCTCTATCCGCCGGCTGGATCTCAACAAAGGAGTGGCCATCGAGGTCTACGCACCGCAAGACAAGTCTGAAGATGCGCCACTGTCTGGGCTTGACGTTAGAACCCCAAATATGGTTTACTTTTCGACTCTTGATGGGAGTTTTGGAATGCATGATGTTAGGGCGCCGCCAAAGAACACCGGTGGCACAAAAACCTTCCAGCTTTCAGACAAAAAGATAGGAGGATTCAGTATGCATCCTGTCCACGCCCACTTCTTCGCAACCGCTTCCCTAGATCGGACGATGAAGCTTTGGGACCTGCGCAAAATATCGGGCAAAGGTGACAACCGGACGCCGGCTCTCTTGGGCGAGCACGAAAGCAGATTATCTGTCTCACATGCTGCATTCAATTCCGTGGGCCAAGTAGCTACGGCTTCTTACGATGATACAGTCAAAGTATACGACTTTAGCGACTGCGCCTCGTGGAAGTCTGGCCAGAAGCCCGTGGAAGAGCAAATGCAGCCCAAAACTATCATTCCCCACAATAACCAAACCGGCAGATGGGTGACGATGTACGTTGGAAATTTGAATTATCCCCGAGCACTGTGGTTATTAACGCAATACCAGATTACGAGCACAATGGCAGATGAACCCGCAAGATGGTGTCCAACGCTTCTGCATTGGGAACATGAATCGTTTTGTGGATATTTACACCAGCAAGGGAGAGCAGCTGGCACAGCTCGGAGGCGATGGCATCACAGCTGTGCCAGCAGTGGCGCAGTTCCATCCAACAATGGACTGGATAGCCGCCGGAACTGCCAGCGGCAAGCTTTGCTTTTGGCAATAAGAGCTTGACCTCTGAGAATTGTGAAAGGGCTTGCATTCGATTGGCGTTGTGGCAATGGGCTAAAGTTGCCCTGGTAACATTGAAAGGCTAAGTCGTGTGGATCTTTCAATTTCATTTCTTTGTTCAACTGGTTCATTGCTGGTGACGTCTGTATTTTGCACTTTGGTCAGTCTTCAGCCTCGGTTCATGAAGTTCAGCTCGTCAACGCGCGACGTCGACTACTGCTTGAAGAACCAATGGTCCACCTCGTATACCCATAGGCTGATATCATCAGGATCATTCTCCGACGTGCGACAGGTCAGCAATCCTACGAGTTTCGCTGTCTCTTGTACATCCGGAGTAACGAAAGAAAGATGCTGGCGCGCAACTGGCATGTTGAAGCTGACTAACGACTCGGCTTTGGCTGCACATCATCATTAGCGGCGAGATCGGCTGCTAACCTTAAAGGATTCTAAGCTTTGCTGATTCCCATACCTGGTAATTTCGAAGCCTAAGCCCTGACTCGGGCATGCACGAAATCAGGAAGACGAACCGAAGATCTCCGCCCCGTCCTGTATCCTACTACTCGTGTCTTGAAATTGGAGCCGCTGATGCTTGCTTGGATAAGCGAAGACTCCGGTTTTAGGTTGAAGCACAGTAAGCAGGCCGGAGGGACAAAATCTTTGCTGTCCGAAGCATCGCTCTCTGATTCGTCTACAATAAAAGCATTCCAAGGCACTACTGCGCCCTGCCATCAACAGTCGCACCTTTAATCTATATTCTGGCCTGCCCCATAGGGCCGCTACGCTTCCACATCCTTCTCCAGTATATCGGTAAAGGTAGCCTATCATCGGAGGAAAATCCGGCCGTGTCCACGCCCAGTTGGGTAGCGTCTCGGCCGGATAACAGTGGAGGAAGACGCTCGCGATCATGCGGACAGCGCCGCCTCCGTTATTCATCCAGCTCTGCAGGTCCTTAATTGCTATATTTGACCTGTCCAGCCACAATCTACGGCACTCCAGCGGTCTTTACGTCCGTCGGACCACGGCAAGACGAGCCCGTCGCCTTCAGATTGACGACCGAAGCTCGGCTCCTTGACGTCATGGTTTACCAGCTGCGGAGGGACCAGCCAGTAACGCCACAGTACGACACCAACCTCTCGGCGTCCAGCCGCTGCGCCGTACAACATCACAAAAGCTCCGGCTGGATGTGCTCCGTTTGTGAGAGTTGGGGAAAAGAAACCATGACGGGAGGCAAGACTGGGGGACGAGAGGGGTGCGACCGGGATACTTGGCGGCCGGCCGATTAAGCTTGTTTGCAAGGTACCCGAGACCCACACCTTAAGTGAAGGTGTTTCGACGACCCTTGCATTCGCCTTGGGCCAGCCACAAGGGAAAGCTGCCATATCACCCTCCACCACTGGTTGCCGCTGATTTAATGCCAAAGATAATCGTACCACGATTCTTTGTCTTTGTCTAGCCAAGCTTCACATGGCAAGTTGGGTCGTATCCCGCTACTACAAGAGTTGGTGGGATCGACAAGCAAATACGAGAGGCGTCATGTCAAGAGCTGGAGCCCGGCAGAGGCCTTTCTTCGAGTCTTCCAATGACGTCGATCCTGCGGCACATAAGAGAGGCTTTTGGAGTGGCTGCGCCGAGCGGAGTCCCAGAAAGGGGCAAGCGGTTTCCACGGTCAAAGGTGGCAGTGGCGTTAGGGCTGCAGGCTGCATATCACGTCGAGGCGCGGAACACGAGATGGCCGTTGAGCTGGTTCGGCTAAGCGACTTGCAGTGGCCGTGTGCAGAAGGGAGACCGCATACGAGCCCGAGCGTAGAGCACCATAGAAGGGCGATGCAACCTTTGACAGCCCAAAGAAAGAGCCATATATAAGGATGGCTGCAAAGGAGCGTTCCAAGGCCATCATCACCAACAAACAATTCGCAGTTTTCTACCCAAGGCAGCCCACCAAACCACCACATCTCTCCAACATCAACCCAAAACACACAATACTGCAAACATGAAGGCCACTACCATCGCTGCCACTCTCGTCGCTGTCGCCCCCTCGGCCCTGGCCGCTAGCTTTTACGGCCTGTCCGCCCGCTCCGCTTCGCCCATCCACCTGCAGTCCATCAACGCCGCCCAGTCAGCCTTCTGGATCGGCAAGCCCACCTCTTCCTACTGCCCCGAATCCGTCGTCGAGGACTGCCCGGCCGGCAACGAGACCATCTTCGCCGGCGGCGACAACACGCTCTCCCTCGACGTCGCAGTTCCCGGCGGTCAGCAGGGTAAGTCTTGATCGTCCCCAACGATACCAAAGACACAGCATCACTAATATAACGTCTGCAGTTTACGTCGCGCCCACTGGTGCGCTGAGCTACACCGTCGCCCACAGCGCCTACATGCCCGAGGGCTCCAAGTCGACCGGCTTCCACCTTAACAATGGCACCACCAGCAGCGGTCTCGGTTCCCTGATCTACAGCTTCGGCTGGCTCGCCTGCCCCACCGGCAACAGCACCACTGGCTTCCCTTACCAGATCTACGCTGCTTCCGTCAACAAGACCGGCTGCCTTGGCTTCGACTTCCTGACCAGCAACCTCCTCACCGAAAAGGTCGGTGCCTGGCAGTACGCCTAAGCGGGGATGCTTAGCGTATGAGGGGAAGGTTGAGGATGGATTTGAACCAAACAAAAAGGTGGGGGCCGGGAAATCGAGTCTTGCAGATTTTGAGATTTTTGTAAATCCTTTTTTCGTGTCCTCAGACCCTCCCTTTTTTTTTCTGTCTTCTTTCTTTTTTTTTTGATACTTCTCAGAAGCGTTCACGACTCCATATCACGGTACAACACGACCGATGATGTTACGGCTTTCACGTCTGCCCAAAGCTGGTAGCCGTTATTCGACCATGTACATAAATATGCATACCATGCTGCTAAATGCTTCATCATCTTCTTGTACACGCATCTCGTGAGCCTTTCTCCTCCACCACCGTCCGTCCGTCCGTCTGTCCGTCCGTCTGTCCGTCCGTCCGTCCACTCTCCCGCTGAAGCTGCTTCCCCCTTCAGAGAAAGGGAGAG
>JAIFKG010000672.1:0-10651 GCA_020351975.1 Phyllosticta ampelicida | reverse complement strand
GTAGTTATCTATATAGTTGCGCAGGCACGCTAGATGCCCCGACAGGGGGCTGAGACGGGCCCGTGCCCCGCACCCGCGCCCGCCTAGCGCTTAATTTATCCATCCATCCATCCATCAGTTCCACATGCAATTACCAATTCGAGCAGGCAGCATGAGGAGAAGCGGGGTGCTCTGTAAGTATCAGAACACGGGAAGTCTGACGTATGGCATCGCTTCACGGTCTTCATATCTACCCATCTCGCCCCCATGTCGAGCAAGCAATTGCCATCCATCATCTGCCCGATTGCTTCCAACATGGCTCCCGTCATCTTGTACGATCTCCCAAGCAATGGCCGCCGCAGCTGCTGGTCATTGAACCCTTGGAAGAGTGAGTCAATCGAGTCCAAGCACAAGTGCTGCCGACTAAACCTGCAAAGCTCGCATGGCCCTCAACTACAAGAACGTCGAGTACCAGACCGAATGGTTGGAATACCCAGACCTCGCTCCCACCCTCAAAGCACTTGGCGTGCCGCCCAATGACCCATCGGTCAATGCGATGCCCTACTCCAGCCCCACGGTGCGTCTGCCAGATGGCACGTTCGTAGTGGACAGCCAAAAGATCATCTTTGAGCTGGAGAAGCTTTACCCCTCGCCATCGCTGCACCTCGACTCAGAGGTCCTGCCCAAAGTTCAAGAGATCCTGCCTCAGATCTTCGGCCAGCTGGTTGGCGTCTTCATGCCGCGGACCCCCAATATCCTCAACGACGTCAGCGCGCGGTACTTTTACGACACGCGCAAGGTGCGCTTCGGGATGCCATTGCAACAGCTGGAGCAGGAAAAGGGCGGACCCCAGGCCTGGGAGGCGGCCGAGGAGCCATTGGCCAAGATGGCCGCCTTGTTGAACCAGACGAGCGGCCCTTTTTTCTTGGGCAACCAAGGTAAGTACATCGCTACGCATTCATCTGTCGTTGTCCTTCTTTTTTGCTGACGCAATCAGTCTCATACGCCGACTTTGTGTTGGTTTCCTTTTTGGAATACGCCAAGCGCATCGGACAGGACTCTTATGACAAGATTGTGGCGGTGGACAAGTCTTTTGACGACATCTACAAGGCCTCTGCCAAATGGCTTGAGCGCGACGACCACTAATTGCGCAGGTGAGATGATGCGCTCGGCCTCGGTCGACCAACATCTGCGACAAACTAGGTGCTTCGTCACAGCATTTTCATGTAGCTACCATCACAATCACAGACGCAATACTTCTAAACACGAACAAGAGAATCGTTCAAAAAGCTCAGTATCAAAACCATCGCTGCTGCCAAGACTTTAAAGGACATCGCTCCTGCACGCCCTGACGCGTGTCCATCCACGCCCACCTCGCTCCGCTCAGCCTTGAATGCTTCGTGTACGATGACGACAGATAGACATGCACAAACAAGCAAGACTGAGATGCCGGAGACGCAGCCGCAGCTTGTTGATGCTGCCTATCCATCACGGCATTACTTGCAGATGTCCTCAACCGGCAGCGAGCGCTGCAACGAGGCCAAGGAAAAAACAAAATCAAAAAAGAAAAGCAAAGAAACAGCCATGAGGAAAGAAGTGAAAGCATAGTTATCCGCCCGAACGCCGGCTCCATCCAACCCCTCGCTCCAACCAACCAAACACCCACCCCACGCATCGCGCACGCTTCCCGACCAATCAGGGTCGAACCGCCCGCCCCAACGGACGACGGCAAAGGCACGAGAAACACGAGTGTCGCCAAGCTCAAAGGAAACCGTACACAGGCTCCAGCTCGCTGAGCGCTGCGCGCCGAGCCACCTCCCTACTCCCTACCCTACCTGCCATTACGCATGCCCGCCCACACATCTAGCCAGCCCGGTCACATCCGCGACGCTGGCCGGCCAAGCGGCTGTACGTCCGTCGGAAGGAGAGGACGAGCTCGAGACCATCGGAATCGTGCCGGGCACATTTGAATGAGCAATCCGAAACGATGCCGTTTGCCGGATTCCTCCGCGGGCATGCTCGCTCATCTAGGTCACCGGTCTGCCTGCCTGCATGCATGCATGCATGCCTGCATCTTGGCTGTTTTGGGCTGCCAATTGCTCGCCGAACCTAGCGTCTCATGGCCAGGTCGTGGCCAAGCAGATGGGAAGGCGACGGGTGTGGGCGGGGATTGAGCTGTGGTTTGGACAAAAGGATGGCAAAGAGCCAGCGACTAGTCGTCGGTGTCAACGACAGATGGCATAAGGAAAAAGAAAAATTTATCCGGGCAATGGGACGACGATCATGGGGTGATTCTACTGCAGACAGCCACATGTCAAGATGCACTTCCTCACTTCCCCTTACTCTCTTTTCATTGTTCACGCTCGCTGCCAGTATACGGTACAGAGATAGCCTGTGGGTACACCTCGTGAGGCTGGATGACAAAGAAAGTGACTAAATCCCACCCAACCAAAAACCAAAAACGCCAAGATAGATTAGGGCTTCCTTCCTTGCGTGACTGCGATCCACACCACGTTTCGCCTGAAACATTTCCTAGGGCGTTGATGTTGAGTAGTTCCGTGAGTGCATCGAGGCATAGTACCGTCCTGACAGGCACAGATGAGCGCAAGGGCCCAGGCGCCATGCTCTGACCGTGGCATTGCGGCAGGCCGGGGGGGAGGGACGCATGGCCAAAGACTCCATGCCGTCACCGTACAAATACCTCGTTCAAGTCTCGCCGAGGGCTTGGAGAACCGCGTCGCTTACTCACTCCGCCGGCGCCTTCTTCGTTCTCTTCCATCCCGTATGGAACAGCTTGCCCAATTCAAACCGCGGCAGCGGGTGCGCCTCCGTGTTGAGCACCACCTCGTCGAGCGGGAGCACGTCGTCGGGACCGAATAAGAGGTAGAAATATTTCAGCGTCTCGGCCAGCCTGTTCGTCCCGGTCAGCAAAGCAGAGAGCAACATGGGCGTGGAGGGCCAAATGGGCGACTACTTACCAGAAGCTTTCCATGTTGTCACGCATGCGCGGTGGCACCGTCATCACGTTGTCGAGCGACGTGAAGCCCTCGCCGCTGTTGGGCTCGTCGGTCGTCGTAGAGTCGAGCAGCGTGTGCCGCACAAATGCTTCGAACATCTGCCACCCCCACTCGCGGTATATATCGTCATGCGTGATGCGCCACATGTAGAAGAGGGACTCGACCGTCTCAGGCCGCTGGAGGTTGTGCCGGTCTGCTGGCTTGATGTCGTAGTCCTGTCGCCACGACGCGTCTGGGTCATCGCTCAGGTCATTGGTTGGAGGGGGCACTGCTGAGCGCCAGGACACAGGGTTGCGCGGCGGATCCCAGATGTGGAAGTAGGCGATTTCGGGCGCCAGCCCGGTTGCTGTCACCTTGTACATGCCCCAGCACGTCTTGGTCAGCTCGCGCGCGAGCGCCACGTCGTCTTCATCTTTTTGCGACCAGCTAGGAGATTGCCGCGCTTCGGCAAGCGTCTTCCCGCCAGTGGCGGCCAAAGCAATCGTGCCGGGCATGAAGCAAACCAAGTGGTCCATTTTGGGGGAGAGCTCGCCGCTGAGGCCGCTTGGCCTTTCGGCCAGCACCGTCAGGTTGGACGGAGAAGAATACGTTAGGAGGTGCTTGCGGATGCCACCCAATGACTCTTCCCACATTTCATGGTAGATGGGCTCCTGCTTGCGCGTCTGTAGATACTGCTTGATCAGATATTCGTAGTACGAGTCTCCACGGCTACCCAGACGTATGTTTTCGCCCTGGAATCGGCCAGTGTCGGGTTGGAAAAAGATGGGGACGAGGCCGTCCTCAGCTCCGGCGTCATCAACGACTTTCATGACGTTCTCAGCCTTCTCCCAATAGTGCACCTCTCCCGTCAATTTGGCGACGTACTTCATCTCCAACTGCAAACTGGTTGCTTCGGCTGTGGAAGACGCTCCCGCATCGGCGTGAGACTTGATGCCCTTTCTTGTTTTCAAGTTAATACTGGCATATGGAACGCCGGTATTTGACTCGTAGGCTCCGAGCAAACGATCAGCAAGGTCAATGGCTTTTTCGAGATAGAGATCTTCAGCCCCAGATCCTTCGGGGATGGTTATGGGAGCGTAGTGGGGGAATTCGGTCGACAGGTAGTGTGCCGAAAGCAAACCTCCCAGCATGCGGATGGTCGTCTCGAAAGTGTTCACGTCGTGGTCTTTTTCATAATCCAAGGAAAGCGAAACCCATTCGCGGGCGTGTGCGAGCTGCGTGGTGAGGTTCATCAAAATCAGGGTATCAAGAGCATCGACAATAATCCAGCCCATGCCTCCAGGAACCATCTGGCGTCCCTTTTTCGATTTGGGATGAAATTCATCAAATCCTATAGACCGGGTCAATTAACCCACCCGTGACAAGCGGAGCTGATGTGGAAGATCATCCTACGTACCCCAAGCATACTTTTCGTAAGCATCCCAACTTATCTTGAAAGCATCGCGGACTCGTTCCCTCCGCTCTGACCAATCTACAGCAGCCGAAGGCTTGGATGAAAGCATGTTCGACATGCTCTGTCCTATCTTGACGTTTGACCTGCTCCCATCCGAGCCGGAGAATATACCTAGCCAGTACAGCATGGTGAAGACACCGAAGGCGAGTATGATCCATACCCTTTTTCTTCTAAACAATCCTGCTCTGCCTGATGTCGCATAATTGTACGGTTTATCCTTGTACATGGGCAGCTCTTTGCCCTTCCCTAGCATGCCCCCGATGCTGTTGCTCACAGACGAGCTTGCGGCCGCCGTAGCAGCATACACACCGCCGGTCGCGCTGGTAGTTGCGCCTTCGTTGCTTGCAGCGCTGAAGCGCGAGCGGCCGGAACTTGCCCACACGGCATCTTCATATGTGCGCTGGGGCTGCTCGAAGTTGGGCACGTTGCGCGGAACGGTGAAGGACATGGCCTCGGCGGTGGGTTGCTGCAGCGCCTGCCACTGCTCGCTCGATTCGATGGCCTGCTTGCTGCTCTCGATGGCCTGCTTGCCGCTCTCGAGAGCCTGCTGACCCGTCTCCACTATCTGTCGCGAATACTGAGTCGCGGTGCGCGTGAACTGCTGGTGCAGTAGGGTGAGGGCGTTCTTTGGAGCGATGGAGGGTCGGAGGTTGAACGGATCCCGGTTTATATTCATACGGACCACCGACGGGAGTGCGGCGGCTAGGGGCGGATGGTTCAGATGTTAACGAGCGACTAGAGGTCTTTCAAAATAGAGGCATCGGAAGGAGAGGGCAGCGAGAGCAGTTGGAGGTGATTGCCTTGGTCGGAGGTCGTCGGTCGATTATTGGCGGAGAGCAGGCATGCCAGCTGGCCCTTCTTTTCGAAGCGACGATGCGCTGCTTTCAACCCCGGTTTCAGTCGGTTTGTTGGCAAAATGGAGAGTATTGAACGTGAGGTCATTTTGTATCTTGAGAAAGCTTGATGCGATCAGAATTTTGACTTGTATAAACAACTAGCCTCCAACTTGGGTTTCAAGCATTAGGGCAACGATGTCATGGCGAGGGGTACAACGCTATCTTTCAAGTCAAGCTCTCATCCCTAATTCCATGCCTCTCTGCTTTCTACCTGCTCAACTTGTGTAGCTAGTATGGGCAGTATGAAATTGTCGATGTTCTTGCCATTGCCGAGCATGAAAAGTAACCCCTGGCATGAACACCCCTTGAACATGCTCCTGGGGCACTCATTTATTTCATGCTATGTTTTACACAGCACGCATTTCGGCCCTATTCAAGGTCTATCTTGTCCCAATACCAGAAGCAAGTTCATTTATTTGTTTCAGCTGCCTATTCTCTCTCCAAAGGATCGGTCAACAACCAACAATTTGTCTAACTCAAGTCTTGGCTCCGATGCACCGAGTAGTTCAAATTGACAAGATGAGCGACCTGTGTTTGGTGTGCTGCGCCGCGGCGCTCGTCTAACTCTGGATTTCGGAAGGGTGTCGGGCACACTTGGAGCACCCTACCTTGAGCCCAAGATGAGCTTTCAAAGCTGGCAATGGCAGAAACTGAGTGGCATTCTAGCTGCAGAGGAACGGTGGAATCTCTTGAAGATTTCGGCGTCAGGTTTATTGACTGTTGAACCGTGAAAGACAATCCCATTGACGACGCCGGGAAGCTTTTTCTAGCTCCGTAATTTATGCCACAAAGAAAATTCCGTTCCGTAGCCCGTCATCATGACGCTTCCGCCATCAAGTCACCCGACTCATCTTTGTGACGTTTATGCCTTCTTGCCGCTAGGGACGTCGGTGATGGTGAGTCCTAGTGACAAGTCTGTTAGATGGCCGGCGCTCGGGCTTTGAATTTGGCGTGAACGTACCCGGAGGAAGCGATTGCTTGAGCTTCTCGGCCTTTTCGCTGTCTTTGAGGACAAGGGTGTAAAGGTAACGGTGGCAGCGGACCTTAAACTTGATCTGCTGGCTCTTCTTGTTCTTCTTGATCCTAGCCGCTGCATGTCATGTTAGTGTGCTCTTTCGTCGACCCATATTGACATCTGTTGCAGGGCCAACGAAAGAATGGCGGACTGTTGTGCCGGGCGTAGCTGCTGGTTCTCAACGTCCTGCGCAGCATCTGAGCGTTTCCTCGGTGCGCCTCTCATCCCACCATCAGATTGTCACTGGCCTCTTGTTTTCTTTCTGATCTTTTCCCCCACATCTTGCGCGAGTTTTGGTCCAAATGCTACGCCCAGTCCACGCTAATGCGCCGAGTGCTGCCCACGCGATCGAGATTCAAGGTCCGTGGAGGGGTAACGTACAGGAAGCGTCCTTGCGGCGGCAGATCTCAATGAACTGCTTGATATCGGAGACCTCAGAAGGCATGGTGGACGAATATGGGGATTAGGGACGGAACGGTGTTGTCAGATTGTGGTGATGTTGTCGTCGTCACGGCCTGCCCCAATATTTTCGGTGCGTGGTGTTGCCCGCTGACTCCCTCGCTTAGCGCGTCCGAGCGGCCTGTCCAATCACGTCAAGGCTCTCGACCATTAGCTCGACTCAGTTAGCTCGACTCAGATCCAGTAGCACTCGAGCTTTTCTTCTTTCTACAAATTGAAGATATCTGACATTGTCCAATTGAGTCTTCGTTATGGTTCTACGCACACCTAGTGCATTCACAAGCAGCTCTCTGGGCAGGCGATCTATCCCTCCGCACAACGATGTGGCGACATCATCTGTTGCAGAATAATCCAGGCTCACAGAAGGCGGTTGGTCATTTGGTTTACGAGAGAGCAGCATGGAGTGAAAATTCCTGTACATTAACCTCCTCATCGAAGGGTTCCTCAACAACAACCCTGAGTGAAGCTGAGAAGGGATTCAATGAAAGCAAGAAGTAAATATCCCGTCTTGCTCCTTCTCTCAGAAGAGTTTTCTCTTAATTTTATGAGCACCAGGTAACCCAAGATATTCTCTCCAATACTCATAGTGCCAATAATCCTGCGAGTGCGAAGCTGAGTCCAACTCCAACATAACTGTCTGGGCAAATCGACATTGCAGCAGCAGTAGGAGAAGGAGATGCGCCAGTAGCACCTGGTGTTGTTGGAGTGCCTGGAGAGGTCGCGTTTCCAGTGCCTGCAACGCCGGTAGGTATGGCGGTCGTTGGAGGTGTTGTGAACGATACAATGCCAGAGGATGTGGGCGAGACGGTGGCCGGTGCGGTGGAAGAGGGGCAAGTGGCCGTGGTTGGTAGGTCGGTAACCCCGCGGGGCTTGCAGAGCTTATTGGCAAAGTCGATGACACCTAGAAAAGTCAGTTAGTTTTGATGTAATTGCGCGTCATGAAACCAGGGACTAACTGTTTTGATCGCTCAGGCTGCATCTTTGCGCAACACAACACGCCAGTCCAGCTATCAACGGCTTGTTACCGCAAATGCAAGCAACGTCAAGGGTTTGGCAACCGCCGAAGTCATTTCCAACGCAAGATTGCTGTCAGAGGTGTTAGCATAAGACGCCAAATTCAGGATAAAGTTAGGTAAATGAACATAGGACTCAAGGGTGTCGCCGAAATGCTCCTTGAATCTTTTGGAACGTCCGGAAAATACGCGCGAGTCTTCACTTACCGCGCACTCGGGCAAGAGCTGAGTCTGTGCTGCGGCCATACTTATGTACCCCAGCACAAGGATCGCTACTGAGAGGAGCATGCTGTTTGCTTCAGTTCGAAGACTGGGGGAGGCTGTAAACGTGCGAGGATCGAGTACGCTGGATATCAAAGGGTCGAGTCTTGGAATGGGAAACTCTTGCATTCACAACCACCTTCCGAGATAGCAGAGGATTGCGCGCCATGTTAATATACACGTTGAGAGCTTCTGACCTTGTGCGCTTAAACAAAATAAGCCTCGCGACTACCAGGGGCCTTGCTCGTGTACTAATGATCATTGGAGAATTTGCTCTTAGACATAGTAGCCCTCTGTCAAGCTGGAGGACATGTCTGAGGCCAGAAAGCCATGATACCATCGAAACCCTTTCGGATCCAGTGTCGCCAGACTGCCATGATATCCAACCCAGTTGACATGCGGGGTTTCGGTATCGCAGATTTGCCTGTGTTTGGTTCCTGCTCAGCGTCCAGCTGCCACGTCAGGTATTTAAGTTTACATCAACCGAGCCATCCGTTTCTTCCGCCCAGGCCTTCCTATCTCGTACCGGATTTGCCAAGAATCTTCGGCTTCCGGATTCATTCGCGCAGACAAAGCGTCGCTGTGTCGACGTTTGCTGCTTTATTGCCAAGTCTTAGCAAGGCTTTTGCACAACTTCTTTTCGGGTCTTCGGGACCAAGAGTCTTGTGGACAAGAAGTAGCATTCTTAACCGGGAGAATCCGAGTGGCGGCTATTGGAACTCTGGGGTTTGACAGGGACCAAAGTGGAGAGGAGGCTGCGAGTTCACGTGTTTTTGGCCCGTGAACCATGGAGTTGGTAACCCTGGGTTGGGTGTTTCTCGAGGTAATGAATCCTGACACCTGCCGAATGTCAAAACAATGGCAGTACTAGTCATGATTGACGCATACTTCCGCCGTGCTGTGGATCACAGAGGTGTTGATGTAACGACAGACGCCCTAGCCTCGGAAGCAGATGGTGACGATTCAAAAAATACGCCAAAGTCGTGGTTCAGGTAGCTCTGACGCCGACGCCTACGCTGCGGGTTTGAAACAGTTCCACGAGTCCGCTGCCAGCACATTCCTCAAGCACCCATTCGAAGTTGAGGCCGTAAAAGATTCTCCATTTCTTGGTTCGCCCAGGAAGAATGCCAACAAAGTCGCCTCTGGCTTTGCGTGCTGGTGCCGCTGAATCTTCGCCCGCAATGCCGCCGTCCCATCTTTCTTTGAGGTGGGACATGGGTGCTTCTCGATACTTTGATGTTTTGTTTAGGGTGGACAGGAGGTGAGCACGCGCAGCAGTAAGAAGCTTCAAGAACGGGCCCATGTTTGGGATAGTGAAGCTGTAGGAGTTACCCCGGTTGGACCGGGTATTATTTCCTTGCGTCATAACTCCTCCTCCACTTCCACCTCCTGCAGCGAATGTGCCAGCACCTCCAACAGCATCTAGAGTTCCAGACGCTGCTTTGCTGCTTGAATCAACAACGGATGTGGAGGTACCCAGAGCAATTGAATCTGGTCGTGAGAACAAACCTGCCTGCACAGCAGAATTTGCCGAGGTAAGAAGGCCAGCGTCCAAGAAGGCTGCAGTTTCATTTTTGCTCAACAGAGCAGCAGATATGGCGAGAGAGGTGGGGTGCGCATGGAGCAAAGCGAGGTACTTTTCCTTGAGCTCATCTTTCAGGTTTGGATGATTGCGAACGAGTCGCTCCCAGTCTGACACTAGAATCAAACCTTCTCCAACAGCAGCTCCACCAGAACCAAGGCCAGGAATCAGCACTCTGCGAATGACACGTCTTCGCACCAATTCGGCAATCTCCCGCTCCGTCACAGTGGGTGATCTGCTGAGAGCATGGACGTGCGCAAGCGAAGCGACGGGCGGTATACGGATGCGGAAGTTGAGTACTTCGGCGGTGCGTTGGCCGTTCATGCCTGACGCGCGCTCCGGCATGGGGGAAAACATTCTGCTTTGGATATTCTTCATGAGCTGAGGAACATCACGGAGCTCTAGATCTAAGGCCAACGAGGCCACGATGCCAGTGTCATCCAGCGGGCCATTAAAGGCATCGTCGTCGGCTGCAGCGCTTGGCTTGCAGCGGGGCGAATCCTGGGTGGTCTTCTTGGGAGAAGAGGCGCTTCGCGGGAACAGTGAATTCTTCTTTCTTTGTGCCGGCTTGGTAACGCGGGACGATTTGGCAGGACCAGTCTGAAAAGAGGACATGACGATGTCGGATGAGGTGTACGTCTGTAGACATAACTAATTGATGATGATGACGATGATGATATTGTAAGGTCCCAGGCACTAGCCCAGCGCCCATGGGGCACGGGACCGGTGAATCTGGCTGGGTCACGTGAGTACCTGGCTCATTCGCACCGCATTGGCCCCTAAACAGGGAGCAACTATGTACATACAGCAGTAACTACTCGGGAACATGACAAAAACACTCCACTAGCAGGTGGAGCATGCTCATCATTGAGCTTATGAATAGTAAACGCCGCGGTTAGACGTGTAGGAGATGTCTGGTAGTTATGTAGATAGCTGCGCAGGCACGCCAGATACCCCCAGGGAGGTGCAGTGGCCC
>JAIFKG010000671.1:0-12686 GCA_020351975.1 Phyllosticta ampelicida | reverse complement strand
CCAACCCGTCCTACATAGCCTGTGGCTGATAAAGGACGTAAATGGATTCATTCATTCATTCATTCATTCCGTGGGATTGTGGTATCCTGTCGAAAGGTTACAAATCCACAGAGCAACCTACTCCACCCTCAACAGCTGTAGGTCGCATAGTTGCTTTCTTATTTATCAGCTCTGACATGTGGTTAGGCTAGAGCTTCGGGGCGAATATGGGATCAAGTGGTGGGAAAAAGATCAGCTTCTACCTTATCAGTTCATCTTCTTCGTACCCGAGCTACCAAGTCCACGCTCTGCACACCCAAAGCGAGAATTGTAACTCCGGTTGGACAAGAGGCCGATGACACTAACATTGCTTCGCGGTAAAAATTAGCCCACCGCCTTCCCTGGGTTCACATTACTCAGGCATTTCAGTGGCGAAGCCCCAAAAAGAGTGTACCTTACCTAGGGTTTCCAGACTCATTCAATATTGATGAAGATGGTGAGTACAAAGACATCCCTAAGCCTAAGGACCTCTATCCCCGAAGGTCTGAATAACAAGGATGAAGCCCCGGTTCTCCTTCAACAAGAAAGGAAAAATTCGGAATCTGGTATGAAGGAAGAAGGAAGCGCGTCAGTGAATAAGTTGGCCCTCGGGACTGTAAAAAAGGGGAGTACTCTCTATAGCCACCAATTCATACGATTCAGCAAGCTTCGCAGTCGATCCGCTCAGATGACCCAGGACACTCGGAAGGTCTTGAGCCGCAGAAAAATGGCCGAATCCGCCGGCGGTACCCTGTTAAATGAGCAAAAAGAATACAAGAGAGGACCAGGGTCCACGTGTTCTTAATGACGAGGTTTGGCGCGGACGCTCCGGGAAGGTCGGTACTCAGAGCGCTGATTTGGAGCGAAGGATGAGAGTCGAAAACTAAGGTAGATTGAAGTGGATTATATCGAACAGTAAGATGTACTGACCAGTGGCTTTTCGGTCGAGGTTGCAGATGAAGACGCATTGACAATACTTGTCCTGGATAAGAAAACGGAAAGGGCCCACACGGTGTCGACGAAAGATCCGGGAAATGGGACTTCTAACTCAGCATTCTCGACGGCCTCTAGACGAGCGTAAACGTCGAGCACCGGTACTCCTAGTGAGCCAATCCAAGTTCAAGCTCGGATTGTCGTCGACTAGTGCCAGAGGGCTCACACATCAGGTCAGGGCACCCACGAACATGTTGAAGACGTCGGAGACTAACAGAGCTCTCGTACAAGATGCAGGAGCAAAAATCCGAAGGTTTGGGACATGTTGGGCAGGCTTAGGGTCGGCCCAGTGGCCAGACCCCAGAGGCTCTGCGACCTGAAAATCTGCGGAACACGGAGAAAGAAGAGTGGCAGGCGAAACTAGTCAAAATGGGTCTATCCGCAAGATATCCAATTTGAGGGTCGAGAGACGAAGTGGAAGAGGCGCTTTGACAAGATAGAGTAGGGAAGATGATCTAGGCGTCTTCTTTCAACTTGAGGAGAGCTTTTTTCCAGACTCTTCTCAGACAAGCGGTAATTCTGCATGCCAATACCGGGTAAAATACTTCTGGATCGACCAAGAATGACGTGGTGGTTTCGTTGTAAGGGAGTGGAGATGTTGATTAGATCTGATGGTGTCGAAATGAGGTTATTGCAGTGACGTCAGTGGAAGACCCTGTTCAGATAGAAACGTCGGGCAGTCGACTAAACGGCCACCACCAAGTATCAGCCTTTCGCACGCAAGCCATACATTTGACTCTCGTCCTCTTGTATTCTTTGTAAATCAGCGTGGCTCTCTTCCGACAGCTTCAAGGCATCAAAATGGCCATCGGTCAACCTCCCAAGAACATCGTCATCATTGGTGGCGGTATTATTGGCAGCACGAGTGCATACTTCCTCTCCCGTCATCCCGCATACGACCCCGCCAAAACGACCATCACACTACTCGAGGCGACACAGATTGCCAGCGGTGCAAGCGGCAAGGCTGGCGGGCTGCTTGGGCTCTGGGCATACCCTTCGTGTATTGTACCATTATCATACCGACTGCACAAGGAATTGGCCGACAAGTACAATGGCGCCGACCGCTGGGGCTACCGTGGTGTACACTGCGGGCAAATTGAGATGAGGGGACGCCCAATCAATCAAGGCAAAGGCGCCTCGAAGGCAGCAAAGAACGAGAGCGTCAGCTTACAGAAGCGGACGCAGGAGGCGCTCGGTCGGTTGCGCGCCGCAGGTGTGCCCAAGGAATTGGATTGGATCGTCCCTGAAGGAGTTCGATCATACGATGCCATGGGCGACCCAGAAGACACAGCTCAAGTTCACCCGTATCAATTTACTACCAGCATGGCCAAGTTGGCAGAAGAAAGGGGCGTCAAAATTGTGTACGGCAGTGTTACGGACATTACAACGTCTGGTGACAACGTTGAAGGAGTCACATACACACTAAAAGACGGAGGAGAAGTCCAGACAATACTGGCAGATAAGGTGATCATCTCTGCGGGTCCTTGGACTCGAAACGTATTCCCAAAGGCCCCCATCTCGGCAACGCGCGCTCACAGTGTGGTCATCAAGCCCACCCGACCCGTCTCCAACTATGCACTCTTCACCAGCATCGATCTATCATCCAGTAATGGGGACGGCAAGGGTGACTGGAGAGTGGCAGCTAAGACTGTCACACCCGAAATCTACGCTCGCCCTGGCCAGGAAGTCTACGCCTGCGGTGACGGAGACCGGCTCGTTCCCTTGCCCAAGACGTCCGATAAGGTGGAAGTGGATGAGCAGTGCTGTCAGGACATATTCAACTACGTTTCAGCCGTCAGCGAAGAGCTCCGGGATGGCGAAATCGTGGCTAAGCAAGCGTGCTATCTTCCCAACGTAAGTCGAGGCTCTGGGGGTCCCATAATCGGCGAGCTCTCGGGCGTAAAGGGTGTTGTGATGGCAGCCGGCCACACATGTTGGGGCATACAGAATGGACCAGCGACCGGCAAATTGGTTTCTGAGATTGTTTGGGATGGCAAGGCAAAGAGCGCCGATATTTCGAGCCTTGATCCCGCAAAATGGGGGTTGTAAAGGGCGCGAGCTACACAAGCCCGGAAATTCCTTGCCACAGCAATAGAATCGATGCGGGCACCGTCAATTGCGCTTTCAAATAGCAACAGAAAGGTCTTTTCAGGTATCTACTCATTATTCATCAACTTACTACTGCATCGCATGCCGCAGCAACCATCTCCCTCGGGGAGCGAGCGATCAGGCGTCGTACGGGCCACCTGCGTCATCCCGGGCGACATTAACGGTCGTCGCGGGGCTTCTCCGCACTGGAATCTGCACTCTCTCCTCCAACCACACCATTTGCAACTCCCAGCGAATAGGAATTGTACAGTCTTTCATGGATACGTTGGAGCTGGTCTTAGAATTCACCCTGGGCCTGTACTTCTCTCGAATCCTTTTACTTGTCAACATGCCTACCGCAAACTCCCGGTGCCTGTTCTTCGACCTCCCTCTAGAGCTACGACTGATCATTTACGACTATGCCCTCTTCGGCCAAAACGACATCACCATCGCCTCTGCATCCGACACAGGTATCGGCCTCGGTGTCTTCCGCGACAGCGACAGCGGCTACGCGAGCGATCCGGATTCCGAGTCTGGCCAGGCTGCTGCAGATGGACTTCCTCCCAACCAGCTGCCCATCGTCGCGCCCTGCTACCAACCCAGCCTGCTCCAGCCGGTCCTAGAGTTGCCTCGCGATAGCGCCGACGATAGCTTCTTCCTGCTCCAGTCTCCCAACAAAAAGCCGCGCACAGTAGGAGGCCGCTTGCCATTCGCTTCGCCGCTGGCGTTACGATTGACCAACCGACAAATCGATCGCGAGTTGAAGTGGCACCTCCGCACTCAACAAGCCCAAGCGCGCAAGTACGGCCTCTATCTCAGTTATCCATACGGTCTCGCGGTACTCGAGTCGCAATGTCCAGATCTCGTTCACGTCGCGCGAAGTGTTCACATTAGCGGCGTATATTACCGAGCATCCAAGCATAATCATAACGACTCGAGTCGCTGGCGGCAGCGCTATGACAACACTGATGCTGTATACAAGGCGGCGAATAGAGCGCTGGCACGAATAGCGCGAACTACCATGCTGGAGGACGCCAAAGCTCCGATCGACTTTCTGGAGGTGCGCATATTCTATCCTGGTGATCGCGGATACCGTGTATTGTGGGAAGACGATGACAGCCCAACAACCATAGCCATGCGGAACGTAGCCTATGGACAACTCGAGAATTGCGTTTGGACAGGCAATGGGGGCGCGGGCGCCGATCTTTTGATCTTCCCACGCGGAGGCCGGCGCGTTGTCGTTCAAAGATGGAGAAAGCTTCGTGAGAGGAGCTCCACGCGAGGCAGCGATGCGGACGATATTGCCAGTTGGGTGGTGAATCCAAAGTGGCCGTGGGGGATAAATGCTCCAAAGTTCGAAGCCGACTAGGCGGAGTTGGCGAAGTTGGTCATCCTTTGGTGCTCCTTTTGCGAGCTTGGGAGCATGTCCTCTGGTATGTATTGTACAGGATATACTTCAGCTCGGCGTTGGTAAGGTCAGAAAGAAAGTCCGGGAATCGAAGACATAACCGAGATGTACAAGAAAGCGCGAACTAAATCCGCCGCAAATTGGGTGTAGACTGTGGCTTTGCGGGTCAGACGGGGCGACTCTATGCCATCACCACCTGCGCCAACCCTTCGACTCATTGTGGCACAGCACTCGCACTGCCACAACGCCACTACCAACCCGACCTTCGTCATCAACGCCGTCGTCTGCCTGCAGCACCCTTCCTGTGCTCATATATCCTTCCCTCCATTCCGACACAACTTCCTTCCACCCTCTCCTTCTGGAACCTCGTCGCGCAACAACATCGAATCAACCCGCACATTTAGTATTGATTCCTTTCAAAATGGCCGAGTTCGTCCCACCACCGGTACGTCTACATACCCCGCAGCTCCAGCTTCCCGTCCTCGATACGGTCTAACTTGCGCGCAGGGTCCACCTCCTCCCAAAGTACCAGAAGGTTGGAAAGCGCAATGGAGTGACCAGTACAAAGAATGGTTCTATGTCAACATCTACACAAAAAAGTCGCAATGGGACAAACCTACCGAGCCTATCTACTCTCCGCCCGATGTGGCAGAGCCGAGTGGTCCTCCCCCTTCCTACTCTTCCGGCGACCCCAAACATGCCCCTTCTGAGAAATCGGGCCTCGGCAGCAACAATCCTTGGGGTCAAGGGGCACCGAGTAGCCACCAGAATATTAGCGAGGACGAAAGGCTCGCCCGTCAGCTTCAAGCGGAAGAGGATGCGAGAGCGCGCGGTGGCGGGAGTGGCAGCGGCACTCCCGCCGCCGACCGCGGCGCTTCCGACGGCTACTATAATGCGCCTGGTGCACAGACTGGCTATGGACAGCCAACTTCGTACGGACAATCTGAGCTGCCGCCCCGCCCGGAAGAAAAGGGCAAGAAAGGCGGATTCCTTGGAAAGCTTCTTGGCAAAGCCGGTGGAAGCAGCCACCATCCGCAACCACAGTATGGCGGCTATCCTCAGCAGGGCTACTCTGGCGGCCAGCCACAAGGCCAGTACGGCTATCCGCAACAGGGCTATTATGGGGGCGGCTATCCACAGCAGCAGTACGTTCAGCAGCGACCACACAAGTCTGGAGGTCTTGGTGCTGGTGGTGCGGCGGCGCTAGGTGTGGGTGGTGGTCTGCTCGGTGGTATGCTGCTTGCAGATGCGATTGAAGATCACGACGAAAATGTGTATGACCAAGGATACGACGCGGGCCAAGACAATGATTCTGGCGGCGGAGACGACTTTGGAGGTGGCGACTTCTAAGGGCGCATGAGGCTCTTGTGCCATGATATTTCCCTTGCTCTGCGTTGCTTATCCTTCTACTTTTGGCACTCGGCCCTCGATCTTTCCTCTCGTGGTCATCGCCACGCCCAGGTGCTGTCGCTATCCTCGTTCACGCCCCATTTCTTATTAACAACCCATTCTATCGTCGCCGTCTTGTAATTGACAGTCGTTTCCTCCCACCATTGCTGAAAGCCAGTCTTTGCCTACCTTGTTCTGTAACGCACAATGCACAACAGCAGCGCGCCCCAACTGTTTCGAAACCACACACTACAAAGACGCCGCGAACCGAAAAGCTATGTTCAGCAGCTGGGCGTTGAACCTCTGATATTCCTAGCTATTGCTATCGCCATGTTGGTCGTTATCCCCGCCCTCTGGGTCTGTGCCAGGAGATGCTACAGGCGCAAAAAGGCCGAGAAGACGAACGAGCAAAAGACACAGCGCCAGATAAAACAAGAGACAAAGGCGGAGGAAACGGAGGGCTACAGGCGGACGGTGATGGCTCAGGGTTAGAAGTATGTTTTCTGTTCCAAATATACCAAGAGGTGAGACTGACTACGTTCCTCAAGGCCCAAGTATGCCAATGCTGGTGATGCTTTTCTCCTGCCCACGTAAGGCTCCAACTGCCATTTCCACACTTTCCCTCCCAAGATTGACCCTTCAGGCTAGGCAGTTTCTGATTGAGCGTAGTTCAATTCGTGTGCCGAATTCCTAGCCAACGACTGATGTTTCGCATCCACTCCACTCGACCTACTACACGCGCTCAGGATCTCCTATTTGTCCGCCGCACCCTACACACGCGCTACATATCACACTTGCAACTTCATTTACCAGTTTGCCGATACCCAGGTTCCTCTTGCGGTACTTGCACACAACAACGACAGTATCCAATACGAGTCAAAGGCTCAGCTGACCGGCTTCGTTGAGCCATGGCAACAGTAAGAATGTGAGGCGTTTTATTTCAGAATATGGTGCTGGCAATGGAACCATGGCTTACAACAGGTCAAAGGGCAATATACCCAATTATTTTATGTGCCATAGCCACCAATTCCCAGACCGTTGCGGATGTCGAATGTGTTACCCACCATGACAATGGCACGCTAGCTGTGGTGCTGCGGCTTTTCATGAACAAGCGCTCCTGGTCATCTCGATCATGGTCGTCGTCTTCTTTTTCGAGGACTATAGTGCAACCCCTTCGGCGACGGTGCGGGCTCTTTCCCGAACGTCTGGTATGTCTTTGGCCCGCTAAAATCCTCGTACCAACATCCTTCTGACTCAAAACTGGTTCATCGCAGCCGGGCCGACCCGAACCAGAGAATCAGAAATCCCACAATTTTGGTCGGCAGTTGAGGTTCCCGACAGTGCTACCACACGTCGCATGGACCCTGCTGCGCCCCAAATCCACCGTGTTCGAATTTATCTAGTAGCCCGAGGAGTTGTTTGTTCGACCGCTGTGATCCTTGATCGCCTACAATCAAAACGTATCGATACCCACCAGCCACAAAATCAGAAGAGAGAAACCAAAAGGAAAGGCTTTTCACAAGCGCAAGATCTGTGCGCTAGGGTCATTTGGAGACAATCTCAAACCCTTAACTTTGAGCTCCATCGACAGAACCGTCCGCATGAGCGCAGCATTGCCAGCGCAGAAGTTCGATGAGCTGTTCGACCTTCGGGGTCGCAATGGTTGAACCTCAACGGTATACTCTTTGCGGTTGGAGCTTATGCCCCGAACCGTAGTTATTTTGTTGAAGATATCCACGTCACTTGCGGGTTCTGTTCACGCGAAAGGCGTTCTGCTAGGTCAACTCACAATGGCGGCTGCTCTGCCTCAATGGGCCATTCGGTGGCCATTCGGGTTGGACGGCAGTTTCATCCTTATTCTTCTCTTTCATGTATCTATCAACCTACGACATTGCTTTCAACAGTAAACTGTTCCAGTTCTCGTCCCAATTCCTCTCCTTTGTGTGGTGTGACTAGTAGTTGCCTAGGGAATTTTTGGTTTTCTGGTTACACGGCCCGCACGACCCAGCCAAAAGCTGTCCATTTGACTTTGGACCGAATAGAAAACGAGCTTCTGTTGAGAGTGCGAACTTCGGGTTCATGGATGACTCTTCGATTGAGAAGCTCAGTACCAAAACGCTCGCTCGCCCACCACTTGTTCTTTCACTTTCATCTCCTCTTGCACCATCTCGTCTGCACTCGCCGCCGTCAAATTTCAACCAGCTGTTTCACCACCAGGCTTCACCAACTCCTCCACAAATAATAACACTACCACCACCACACAGCTCCCCCCTTTCCATCTCGCCACCTCAATCAAATACTATGGTCCCAATCAGGTACTCCTTTCCCGTCGACGCTCGTGTCGTCCGGAAGATCTCCCTTGCGGAGTACCGTGCTCGCGTCCAAATCAAGTCTTGCCCTAGCCCGCAGGCCAGCAACCTCTTCCCCAGCATCCCGTGCCCTCCAGCCTCATTTCCTCCGAACATTGGCCACCCCGGTCTCATCTATAATGGTCTCATCTCCTGTGGTCCCATCCCCTCCGGTATCCTTCCCTCCAGCCTGAAAACCGGTGCTCCCTTGCAAGACCTTGGCCTTGCCTCGCTGCGTCAGAGTTTTGGTGCGGCCCAAGTCCAAGCCCCACCTTTCCCCTGCCACCATCTTGGAGCCCGAATAGGACTTCTCCCTCCTCAACGAGCCTGTCAACGAGCCCATCGACAAGGCCGCCACCCAGGAGATCGAGAGAGAGGCACGTCAAGTGGCCCTCCTCGCGCGCCAGAAGACCGATTTGGCATATTGGGAGATCGCCTTGGCGCGCACCGCCAATATCACCAAACGCGCCGTAGGCACCGGCGCCAACCGGATAATGAATGGGCGGAAAATGTTCAAGGCCATCGACAAGACCTCGGCCTCGATCTCCAAGCGTGGCAGCAAGAAACGCGCCGCAGGCGCAAAGGGATCGGGACATTGACCCTGACCCTGAACCCTGGCGTCTTCAGCGGTAGCAGTGGACAGGTTCCAGCTTCCACGCCCTATATGGACGAAGAAGTTGATGGGACGGCGACCTGCACCCCGTCGCCTCCAACTTTGCCTCATCTCGCTCGAGCACCACTCCACGGCACGCTCTTTGGCCTGGTTCGGCCGGCTTTCCATCACATATCGACATCTTGCGATTCCCTTGATTCCCATCACCGACAACGATTGGCCTCCAATTACTTCGCACTTTGGATATATCGCTCGGGCAGGGCTGTTGTTTTGGTGTCACAGCGGGGACCTGGATGGGAGCAGGGGAGACGAGGAAGCAAGTGATTAAGGGATGGAATGGCACCAATCTTCCGTGGTCCTTCCCACTGCTTGGTCCCAGCAGCCATATCCAGCGATAGTGAAGACAACAACTACAAGAACGACACGACAACGGCGACGGGGCACGACCAAACATACACTCCACGCTTACGCTTTTGCCGTTTGCTTTTTGCTTTCTCACCTTACAGCAAATGGTTGCGTGCTGACAACACATAATAAATAAAGCTTTCATTGATTGGTCAAAATGCTGAGGTACCAGTGCGAATGCAAGGAGTGGTTCTTCGTGTTGCATGCGCGTCCGCAGCCTGCGGCCAGGACCGATAGAAACGACTGCAGGAGTTGTAAATAGGAGGCGGGAACCGAGCGTAATTTGCACCATATGGCCGTTGTATCGCTAGAGATGAGGAGATGCTCCCAATTTGTGGTCTTTGTTGTCGTCAGGGAGCACCGTCGTTGCTTGATGTGGGGCTCAGGGGCGAGAAGGGCGACGCGGAGCGGAAAGAGAAATGCCGACGGTTGCAGCTGGCGCTTGGAAAAGACACAAATCAGCTGAAAGGCTATATCTTGGGGAATCGGCTGAGTAGGCAGACGGGAGTGTCAAGTTGACCTCCTAGGCTGTTCGCCGAGCGGGTTAACACCACATCTCGCAACACTTGAAAACT
The DNA here is from genome assembly GCA_020351975.1 of Phyllosticta ampelicida. Lineage (NCBI taxonomy): Eukaryota > Fungi > Ascomycota > Dothideomycetes > Botryosphaeriales > Phyllostictaceae > Phyllosticta > Phyllosticta ampelicida. The sequence continues at coordinate 2,849 of JAIFKG010000671.1, read as the reverse complement.
CTGCAGCAGTGTTAGCTCGCTGGACAATGGAATCAGAAGAAAACAGACAGCAGTAAAAATGAGCGAATGGTTTATTGAGGAGGGCTAAAAGATGAGCAAAAAAGGGCCAAACGGCTGGGTCACAGGCGTCCCTGTGACCTACGTCCGTCCGCCTGAGAGTACAGCGAGCCCCTGGATCCCACAAGCCCCTCGAAAGTACGCCTATCGGCCAAGAGTTGAACCCACAACCAGCATCAGTCAAGTAGAGCCAAATTCACCCGATACCCATATGCAGTATCATTGGCCAACGACCTCAACCGCACTGCCGCGGCAAACTTGACGGGTGGTTGATGGAGGAAGACCGGAGTTTTGAGTCAATTAAAGAATCCTGGTGAGGCTCTGGTAGTTCTGGAGGCTTGGTGATGTATCAACTTCTTGTGTTTGTGTGGTATCGCTGTGCCATTGTTGCTGCCGTCGCGTCACATTCACCTCAGATCTCCGTCAGCCTCCGCCTTTCACTTATGTTCGCTCCTGACCACGGCATTCAGTCAGACTCCCCCCCCCTTCGCTCATCATGTTGTTAGAATTGTTGCTCAATGCGCCACGCCGTACTCACAGCTCCCTACTGTACCGCCATCCGAACAACCTTGTCGATTCCACTCTCTCAACAGCATGACTTGCGTTGGAGAGCGCCTCGGAGTGAAAATCTTGGGAAGTACACACAGTGAGAGAAATGGAGAGATCGGATGTGAACAACAGGAGCAGTCATTTGCATTCGGTCGAAGCGTTTCAGCAAATGGGGAGCAATCAGCAAACCCAGCTCGATATGTCAGAAGATTTCTTGTTTGGCAAGATACAACCCTACACCCGCACCATCTATCTCTGATCTAAAACACAAAAAGTCCACACCACATCCCAATTTCGCCTCCGGGTTCAGAAGTGTTCCTCATGTTTGGAAGCTCTTCAGGAGCTTAGGTAAGGAGCAAGGTTGAGCGTCGTGTCGGAAGAACGGTGTTTTGTCGAAAACGGTCGAAGTGAGTGGCGCGCTTCTGGCGCGGCCGCCAGTCACAATATGTCTTGAGTGCAAGTATAAACGGGTAATGGATGTAGTTCATTAAGTGAGAGAGTACTCGGGCGCCTGAGGGCGCTTTATCCACCTATACCACCAAGCCTAATATAGTAGCAGCCACTCTCTTTGTTTACCCCTTCAGTCAACGCTTCCTCGTACCAGAACGCCTCCTCCTGACCGAACGCCTCGCGCGCTTGGTTCCTTCCAACAGCAAGCCAATTCGTTGGGCGTGGAAAAGTCAGCGACATTGGTATGGTCGAACAAAACAACCAAAGAGTGACTACTGCTGTGGGTAGGCACAGGAGGGCGCACCGCCTTTTAAATTTTAAAGACAGGCACGCAAGCCCAAAAAGCTTAAGTCACTTAATTGCATTGAGCAGGATTGGCGGCGACGAGACGAGCTTTTGCAGTCGCGTCGGCCCAGCTCGCGCCAACTACTTCTGGCTATCAAACCGACCGAGTCTTCTAAACACGACACCAAGCAGCCGGAGAAGCAAACAGGTGAAGCTTCTGGGGGCTACGCCGTCAAGTTTCAAGCTGTTGTCATTCTTGTGCGATGGTGAGCGCCTGCCACAATGTGCCCACCTGCACGGATGCATCCTACCTCCTACTCATACTCATGATGTAGGCGACTGCGCTGACCCGACGTTTCAATTACCTACAGACAAACTTGACTGTAACAAGATTGGTTGGAACAGTTGAGAGTTTGAGACCCCTATGCGAACTACTCCGCTGGTGCAATACTGCAGAGGATAGTAAAGCTGAGGAGTTGCTCGCTACATGCACCACTGCGGCGGTGGATCCCAGCTCATTCGCTTTCGATACTGCGGGTCGATTCGCTTCGGGTAGAAAAACTGCGGTCGTCAGTACAGATGAAGGAAATCCTCGGTCCATCCATCTCCATCCAGAAAGAACGAGCAGAGTTGAGAACACTAAGAAGAAGCACGAATGCCCCAGTGTTCCACCATTTCGAGCAAAATGTAGGGAAAGAAGGGTCTTTGCAAAAGGACGGAAATTCTCGCCCGATGGAGCAAGCAGTCAAGGCGGTCGAGGGAATAATAAGAGCGCGAGCGAACTCTTCTTGCCCGGCACCGCGGAAGCACATCAAGCAGGGGGCCAAAAGCTCAAAGGGGACGACCCGCAACCTTCTTTTGCCTCCCCGTCGTTCGGCTCTTTGGTCACGAACGTCGCCTTGTCCGCCAAGGCCGTCGTCTTGCGCCATCGTCGACTCGTCTTTTGTCTTTGACCCCCGGATGCGCCCAAGTCATGGAAAGCCAGGAGCAACCGCGCGACAGCGGTACGGTAGCAAAATTGACCGTGCGGTTGCCGTTCCGGGATGCAGCACGTGGGCAGACGGCCTCTTCCCCCTTTAGGCCATCGTTAAAACGCATCGAAATCGCTTTGGACGTAGAGTCACATGACGGGCTCAAGTCAAATCGAAAGGAATCACGACTCAATTTCCACGCAGCAAGGCAAGTGGGGCTAGAGCTCGCCTCGCCGTCTCCCATCCCCGAGACTCGGCTCTCAAAAGCCTCAGCTAAACCACTTATCTCGAGTACAACTGACCACCTTGGACTTGCGCGTATGGTCCGCGCTGGTGAAGTGCCAGATGACGACCACATTGTCCACTCCTTCATGAAACGTGTTCGGGGTGAAGACAAGCTCTGCTGCTGTATCTCAAAAAGCTCTGCCACGCATTGCTCTCCTCTCCTCTCTCTCTCTCTCTCTTTGGTCGTCAGGCCAACCCGTCCTACATAGCCTGTGGCTGATAAAGGACGTAAATGGATTCATTCATTCATTC
>JAIFKG010000667.1:0-15312 GCA_020351975.1 Phyllosticta ampelicida | reverse complement strand
CCTCCTCCTCCTCCTCCGCCGTCTCGTTCTCGTCCTCCTCGTCCTACCCCGCCGCCATCTCCCCCTCTGCCTCGTCTGCCTCCTCCTCAGCCTCCGTCTCCGTCCCCGTCTCCGCCGCCGCCGACAACGCCCCGACCGATACTTTCTCTGACGTCGGTTTCGTCCCTTCCGTTGTGGAGTTGTCCGCCTTGCCGCCTGTGAACGGCAAGTCTCCCTACCAAAGGATGAGGGAGTACGGTGCGGAGATCGACAAGGCTGTCGAGAGTGGTCGCCATTGCATCCGGACCGACCATCAGGAGAGGAGAGCCAACTGTCAGCACTGCTCGACGGTCGCTCTGTTCAAGGCCCGCAAGGACCACCGGGGGCAGAGGAACGCCAACGGAAAGTCGACGGCCCACAAGGTCGACCTCCCGACGATGGACTACTACGAGGAGTGGTTTTCCATGAAAGAGATTGAGAAGGCCCTCAAGGAGAGCAAGGCCAGCGGCGAGGTCCCCATGGATTTCGACGAGGAGGTCGGGAAAGCGGTTCTCTTCCGCAACTTCACCACGCCCCAGGACAAGCACTGGGTGCTGGTACACTTCTCCCTCGTCCCAGGTAATATCCACCTTGCCTGGGGACAACCACAAGGAGAGCAATCGGGGGGGCGCAAGGGCAAGGAGCGCCTCATCAAGAACCGGGCCGGGGAGAAGAGCAACGGCGTGATCCTCTTCGACACCGCGGCAGCCATCAAGCTCTTCCAACTCCATGGCGCTGAGCACCGCGGACGGGACGCCATGGTCGCTGCCTTCCAACAGGAGGGATATAAGGCTCCAGCGAAGGCCATCATCGCCGAGTGGCTCAGGGAATGCCCTGGCTGCAAGGCCCGCACCGCCCGCACCGCCCGCACCACCCGCACCACCCGCAAGCAGAAGAAGCGCGGCCAAAAAGAGGCCTTCGGTGAGGAAGAGGAGGAAAGTATGGTCGAGGAGAGCGCTAGGCCTGCTCCCAAGAGGAGGTCGAAGACCGCTCCCGAGACGGCTCATCCTGCGACCAAGCTGGCGGCTCCCTCTGCGCAACCACAAAGACGGGAGCCCGAAGACGAGGGCGTGAATCCTCCGGACGGTATACAAGAGTCCCTTGGGGATGAAGGGTTCGCACCCATTGATCCCCAACTCCTGCCGCTGCCGCTGCCGCCGCCGCCGCCGCCGGTCGACCAAAACGGCAACGTCGACTTCTCCGGCATGTCGTTCGAAGCCGCCTGGGAATTGGCTGATCGCGCAGCGGCCATCAGCCTTGATTCCATTGACCCCGACCTGATAGCCAGGTGGGACTTCTGAGCCCCTCAAAGCTAAGAATCCAACACGGTAGTCTCGGGTGGCGATCTCCTACTTGCGACAACAACAGCCTGGCGTGCCTGGTTCCTTCAAGATCCCCCCTGACGTTCCGGGTGGATGGATTCGACGGACAATCGGCCGCTCAGACAAGTCTTGCCGACAGAGGCTCCTCACACAGAGCCAAGGACGCTCGTTAAAAGTCCTGGGAGGGCGGAGGCTCATCCTTTCACACCCCGTTTCCCTTTTCAGCAATGATCATCCACATGAGGTGTATCGCTTTTTTGGTTGTCTTTCCTGCGCTCTTCTGGTGTTACGGCCTCGAGTAAATTTTTTTTTTTTTTTTTGTCGTGCTGCTTTCAAACACACCTTTGAGCGATCCAAAGTCTTGTCTGTCTGCCGATGTCCTCACGATACTCACTGCACCAAAAGTTTCATGTAACGCTTTGCTTCAAAATCTGTCTTTCAGCGCCTTTTTCAACTTTGATACCCCCTTCCTTGGTACGGGATGGACACGGAGCCCCTCTCGTTTTGGTTTGGAATGTTTGCGTTTCCATCATCGCACACAAACATTGCGCTGAAGTTCAAGATGCGACACACGGAGAAACACTAAGCGATGAACATCAACCTCTTCACCATGACACAAACTTTACGCGATAAATATCGACCTTTTCACCTTGCTTGGCCCTGGATGAAACCTTGAAATGAATGAAATCAGTGATTGCATGTGTGATGGAAATTTGCCCGCGCCAATGGCATTCACGATGAGATGTGCCATGGTGTTGCTGTATTCCCAGGACTGGAAAGAAAAGGCAGACTATCTAAGCAAGATGTTAAGACCAGGCAGAAGGAGAGGGCCAAGGGCTCCTAAGCCTGCTGTTGGGCAAAGCAGAGGCGGCAGGCACAGGGGGGTGGACATGGGGCTGGTCGGCGGGAGGGATTGGCGGCCCGCTCCGGCCGCAGGGACGCTGGGAGTCGCCGCAGAATGACGGCCCATGAAGCGCGATGGATGATTTATTCGATGATTGTTGCCTCTGCCACACCGACCGATGTTCTCGGTGCGACCGAAGCAAAGGAGCGCGAAATGTCCATGAGTTCAGAGGGTGAAATGGGCCCTGGCAAGACGGACGTCGGGCGCGAGGCGTTGGCGCTGGTCTTGGCCGATACGGCAGGCAGCGGCGAGCATGCGAGCAGGCGCGTCGACGAGAGTGTTTGTTGCGACAGTTTGCCATTTCCCAGGCCAAGACTGCAGCAGCCAGCAGCCAGCAGCCAGCAGCCAGCAGCCAGCACCCACCACCCACCACCCGCCAGCGACACGCAAAGACAGCAAGAGCCTTGATGACGAGAGCGACAGAGGTGAATATGCCGTGTCGTCAATTTAAGGCGACACTCAACCTTGACCTTGTCCTCCACTCGTGTTCGCGTACCACACAATCCCTGTCGCGCATCGCGCCCTGGCCAAATTTCTCTGATGGCGCGCATCTCGTCCCGCGCTTCGGCCAACCGTCGTCGCCGCCTCCGCCAAACTCGTTCCATCAGCGACGATGTCATGACCGTAAACCACTTCTCCCTCGGCGAAAACGAAAGTGCTCTCCTGGCCAAATTCGCCATTCAGCCCGTCGCTGGCAAGCTCGTGTCGCTCAAGACCAAGAGCGAAATCCGCGCCAGCAACGAGACGCGTGCGTCACCCAGCGCCATGGTCCTCCACTTGAACGGACAACGCTAACCCCGCCGACAGTCGAAGTCTATGTCGTAGAGCTTCCCGCCAGAGCTGCCAGTGCTGTTGTCCGGTATGCCTCGTCCATGAGCTCCGACATTTCTTCTTGAGCTAACCAGCAACAGCGTCCTTCGAGCAACCCTGCCGCACGAGCCTATAGCCGCCCTCCAACACCTGCGTCGGGTGATAGAACCATCCTTCCTGCCGGAACCTGCCCTCAAAATACTCGAACCTACCCGAATCCCCGCAAAAGACTGTCCAGAGGAAACTCGTATCCTGCTTGTCGGTCCTACGACCATCATCCCACAGCCCGAGCTTTGGGATCTACTGAACGCTACCCCGCCGTTTGCCGCTTCCTCGCCAAAGCCTTTTCCGCTGCTCATCAATAAGTTACCGGTTCCCACGTTCGCTCCAATCTCCGTGGAGCAGGCCGAGGCCTGCACAAAGCAGTACTGGCCTGTTGCCTACCGCAATGCCAACCCGTTCGGCCCTCATCCACCAAGCGTTGCGTATGCGGCGGCGGAAATAGAGCCAAAGGTGGGAGAATGGCTCGCCATCGCGGAAGAGGCTGCAAGACAGTCGGCCGACAACGAAATGGGTGAAGAAGTCGGCTGCGTCATTCTCGAAAGGCGCCTCGACGGCAATGGCAGAGCCACAGAGGCACCCAAACTTGTGGCTGTTGCCGGCGATGGCCGCAGGTGTGGCCTCGATCCGGGTCTCTGCAAAGCGGGTAAAGAGTGCGCTGGCTCAGACAACGTCATGGCACATGCCGTGATGCGCGCCATCGGCATGGTGGGCGACAAGAGACTGCGCATCGCAAAATCGCAGCCTCCGTCTGCAAAGACTACTTTGCTTCCACGCCCAGATGAAACCACTCCCGTTTTCACTACATTTGCCGTCGAGCCTCGCACGGAAATCGAGTCGCATGTCTTCGACATGGACAACATGGAGCCTGGAGGGTACCTGTGTGTCGACCTCGAGATCTACCTCACCCATGAGCCATGCGTCATGTGCTCCATGGCCATCCTCCATTCCCGATTCAACCGCTGTGTGTTCAAGAGGCGCATGCCCAAATCGGGCGGCATGACTGCGGACGACAAAGGTCTGGGGCACGGTCTCTTCTGGAGGCCCGCCGAGCTGAACTGGAAGTTTTTGTGCTGGAACTTGGAGGCTGATGAACAGGCGGCTGTTGAGAAGGACGTGAGCGTGGCTGAGACTATCAACGCCTAGGTGGTGCATGAGAAACTGGTGCAGGGTACAACGAATGAATCGAATCGAAAGTCATGGCAATTGAACCGGAAAAGCATGGCTACGGAGCTACGGATTTGAACAGATAGACATAGAGTGTATACCACTACACGGTGCAACGAATAAAACGAACATGATATGAAATCGGGCCGTTCGAGTAAGAGTCATTTGCCACTCCGAAGGAGAAACTAATTGAATGCACCCGTGGAAAGTCCCTTGAGGAATAATGCCACGTGCTTTTCAACGTAGGCTCGACCTAAGATGATAGGGAGCATCCAAGCACACTGGCAGCAGATGGGCATCAAGAGCGGTCGAGTGGTAAAGCATGCAACCAGGGAGCATTCATACACCTTCAGTATATAGGACAAGAACTTCGAGTATTGATGTGTGGAGGTCCTGCGCGCCACGACTTTCGCCACCGACCCTTGATTTAAGAGCTACAACTGCACTGCATCGCCCGGTTGTACTTGGGCACATCTCCACAGAACCTCTGCTCGTCCTCCTCATTCAGACCCCAAGCCTCGTTGAAGGGGTTGATCGACATGTTCATGACGGTTTCGAGGACGTCGCGTTCGTCCTTCTTCTCCACGCGCTCGATCAACTCGTCCAAGATCCAGCCCTTCGGCACGAACTGTACGTCTTTAGCCTTCACCATGGAGGGGGGCAAGGAGGAATGATCGCTACTAACCTTTGGATTCACGCTCTTCATGGCTTCGACTCTCTCCTCGTCCTTGCCTTCGCCCCAGTCCTCCAGCACTCGAGCCGCCCACTTCTCCAGCCATGCCGCAATGCGGTCGCGGGCCGCCTCTTCGCCGCCGGCCACGCCGTCGCCGTGGAAGAAACGGCCAGCAAGTTCCCTCCTCTGGTCCTTCGACTCCATCTGCGCAAGATTGATCTCACTCAGTTTACGGAAGCACTGGTTGAAGTCCAGCTCATGCGCTTCCATGAGGTCCAACCACTCGGAGAAGAGGTCGTCAAAGTCGCTCTGCTTGTGCGTCTTGAGACCCATGCGAGAAGTCATCAAGCGCTTGTACTCGGCCATGAAGACGGCCTTGTACTCCTCGCCTGTCTTCTCGATGAGGTGCTCGGCACGCTGCACCAGCTCATCTGCACGTGCCTGGCGCACACCCTCCTTCGAGAATTCGTCGTCGTCACACCATGGCCCGGCGCCCATCTGCTCGCCAAGGGCTTCGCCTAGCCGCACGAGGTTCCACCAGATAATGGTTGGCTGGTTGCGGTAGCTGTAGCGCAACATGAAGTCATCATGATTTGGCGTGTACGACGGGTCGAAGTTGTCCATGAAGGCGAATGGCCCGTAGTCCATGGAGAGGCCGAGGATCGATGTGTTGTCCGTGTTCAACACGCCGTTCATGAAGCCATAGGCCTGCCATGCAGCGACGGTGACGGCATTACGCCTTGAAATCTCCCGGTACAGCCGCGTGAAGCGGTTTTCAGCTTCCTTGCCTTCGCCCTCGATAGTCTCCTTCGCCACACCCCGCTTTGCATCCGTGGAATTGTCAGGCAGCTTGCCAGGAAGCGACTCCCAGCCGTCGTAAACGTTTTCTGCAACGTACTCCGCTAGCTCCCTGAGCAACGTCCTGTCGTTTCGAGCGCGCAAAAGATCAAAGGTCCCGAAACGAATCCAGCTCTGGGCGAACCTCGCGACGATAGCTCCCGGCTCGACCCGTTCCCTTTGCACTCGTGACTTTGGGCAAAGTACCAAGCTCAAGGCGCGGGTGGTGGGAATGTTGATGGCATTGAGGTATTCCGAGACAACAAACTCGCGGATGCTCGAGCGCAGCACCGCTTTTCCGTCTGCAAACCGGCTATAAGGAGTCAGTCCCGCGCCTTTGAGCTGCAGCTCGTAGCGGACGCCAGTGCTTGGATTCGTCGTCTCGAACAATGAAATGGCTCTCCCGTCTCCGAGTTGGCCGGCCCACTGTCCAAATTGGTAGCCTCCGTAGCACTGTGCCCATGGATAAACGCCTTCTCCCGTCTCCTCATCCCAGGATATAACCTCATTTCCGGCCAGCACATTGACGAACTCTTCGCTGCACTCTTCTCCATCCTTGATTGCAAGATCTTTCATTGCTCGCTTGCTGACACCAAGCAGCTCAGGCGACAGGGTCTGCTCTGGCCGTACGTACGTGTACAAGGCGCCTTTTACCATTCGCGGGCCGAGGGTTTCTCGAGGAGCTTTGTGCGAGTCACGCGGCGTAGGAAAGGTGGGATCCGGCGGGAGTTTGGATGTAAAAACGTTGGACTTGGGAAGGTCGCGAAGGCTAAATCCCGACGACGCTCCGCTTCCGCCGCCGGGGACATTCCCGTTCGTGCTGAGGTGGTTCGCCATTTGCGCAAGTCGCATGCGGGGAATATGGGAGGGGCGGAGTTGCCGCGAGAGCAACAGCATATACGGCGGCGTGTTTGCAGTCGATGGCCGAGTTAATTCAAAGGCGTTTGCTCGGTTGTCGCTGTTCAAGGAGGTCGATGAGCAACAGTATCCGGAATTGTTTGGCGGGTGGTGTCTGGGACGAAGTACAAGAATGTCATGCTGCGGTATCCTCCGGATATAATGTTGTTTCTCCGGCTGCGTCATCGAGTTGGGGTGAGGCAAAGTTCGTATCGATAATGGGCACGGGTCGTGCACGTGCCAATGGTGTGCATTTCAACGGCTTGCACAAGTGCGCCTCTTTCACAAACCCGTCACCTTCCCAGCAACACCACGAGGAGCTATCGAATACCTACGCCAGCAGGCGATGGGAGTCGCAAAAGCTACACCTTTCTATCCCGAGGCTGGGGGAGACGCTGAACGGTGATCAGCAGTTTGCCAGGTAGTTGGAGTTGAGCTTATCGCGTCCAGCCATGCCGGATCCTCCAGCTATCCCGGGGTTCTTCTACGGTAAGAGTTGATCGTCATCCTTACAATCTCAAAGTGGATAATAAAATGTCTAGACCCGGAGAAAAAGAAGTACTTCAAAATTCAAAAGAATCATCTTGCACCTCCAGGTTCAAAATATACTCAAGATGCCGTCAGTCAGCAAGAGATGCTGTCAAAGGTGTGCTATGAAGAATGCTATTTCGCCCAACTACTGACTTGTCTTAGAAACGCAAAAGAGAAGAGTTCGAGAAAGCGCGACGGGAGGCACAGACTTTGAAGCGTTCTCCCATGCTTACCAATGTTTCTTCATGGACTTTGACAAGGGAACAAGGGCTTCGTCCTGATCCAGATGCGCGAGCCAATGCGCTGGCCAGTGTCTTGAGGCCAAGCGCCTTCCTTGAGATCCATGACTACTGGCACCGTCAAGTCCACCCAAGCAATACAATCCGAAGCTTCGATTACGATGCTCTGGGTCTGACGTTGGTTGCTGGCGTCTCGGGTACCAATAAATGTCTGACCAGCACTTTCGTCGACCCGTATCAGACTCTTCTTGACGGCATCGCGGTTCATCGCGGAGTGAAAAACCCGAGAAGTACCCCTTCTTGGCATCGGAGAATGCACCAACCTACGACTTCTGACATTACGTCGGTCAACATCGGGCCAAATCGGACCCTCATGTACACGACCTTGGGTTCCAGCACCACTGCTGAAATCCACCTCTCAACATTGAACTTGCACCTGCCATCGCAACATGGAGACAGGGAGTACTTTGACTGGAGTGTGGTCCTGGGTCCCCACGAACCCGATACGATGTGGTCTGCTACCGCCAATCGCTTCGTTACTGACAGGGACATTTTCAGTATCGGTACTGGCAAAGGAGGTGAGAATATTGTACATGCAGCACTGGAAGACACTTTTTCCTAACGTATTTTAGTTGTCAATATCGAGAACAATCCGGACGGACCGCATTACAGTGTTTTCTCCGCAGTTCGCGGTAAGCGCGACGATAGACCGGATGATGCTTTGTCGGTGGAGTGGCTCTCGCCGAACACTCTCTGCGCTGGATTCCGTTCGGGACACATTGTTCTATACGACAGCAGAACCAGGGCTTCAACCTTACGCCTTGGCCACCCATCATCTGTGATACAGATTCGTCGCGCCGACTTTGACTCGGGTCTTGTCGTAGCGGGTCTCAAGAGCAACATGAATCTCTACGACCTACGGATGGCAGGCCCATACAAAAAGAAACAAAACTCGAGGTACGTGCCTGCCTGCCAAAAGCTTACAGGAGATTGCCCATGCTAATAAATAGGAGGTCCGTTTTCCGCTTCGACTACGCTAACGAAGTCACTACCTCAGCCGGCCTCGACATCCACCCTGAATCTGGAATCGTCGCCGCCACACAAAAAGGAGGAGTACAGCTTTACTCGATCAAGAACGGCGCAAAGCTTCGTCATTTCGATACCAAGGCAACCGAATGGAACAATTTTCAGTATCCGAGCCCGCCACACGTGACGTGCCTCAGGTTTGTGGAGGAAGTCAAAGGTCCCGAGAAGGGTAGGACCAAGCTGCTAGGGAGCATCGGAACAAGAGTTGTACAGTTTCGGTGAATTGGGTTTTGAAAATGCAGTATGATACCTCGGTTGGGCCGAATGGCATGCGTGCGCGCTGAGATGAACGGATCACCACCAGGTGGTCTCTAGCAAGGCAGGTCCGCGCGTTGGAATTGGGGAGCATAAGAAAGATTCGAAAGCCAATCGGAATGGCAAAATTTGAAGATACCATTGAATAGACACCAGATCGATCAAAGAGACAGTTCAGACAAACATGAACACACGGAACGCGAATAGTCCATGCAGCTTCCTTGGGACATGGAGCAATCAAGCTCCTTTCTGAATTGTTGAGTGCAGTTGGGGTTCTGGATTTGCCTGCGGAGAGTCAGGCAAAGGAGTCTGGATGGCGAGAATCAACGTCCTCAGACCCCTTGGACTATGAGTATCTGAGTCATTGATAGTCTGTAGGACAGGGAGCATGCAGACGCATGTAGGCTTCCTGAAAGATCGCGATCGTGGTTGTGTGTTTGCCTCCGCAGCGAACCGGTGCAGGGCAGTCGGCACAGCTGCGGCAGAAGGACTGGGGGAGCTTCGGTACATTTGCTAGTGCGGCGAATCTTCCCGTCGTGCGTGGACATCATCATCATAGCTGCACCTCACTCCTCTCCCGTTCCTTACTCCTACCCAACCCGATTTCGGCCCTCTCTCTCTCTCTGCCACACTGGCGTGAGGCCTGCAGTCATGTCGGACCTGCAAGAGCTTTTTGCTCGGCTACAGAGCCCGTCGAACTCTGCAAACTCGCCTGGCGCCTCCACCTCTGCTGCCAACCCAAACAGCAGCCTCAATCGGCAGCCAACCATTTCTTCCCCCATCTACAGCCCTCAGTCTGGAGGACCTCAACCTTATCATCCATCGGCCATCATGAGCCCAAACACCTCAGTCATGAACACTCCAGTCGCTGAGACGGGCAACGCCGACCGCACTATCAGTCTTTTGAACTTGCTCAAGTTCAATCAGGCGAGCGCTTCGTCGCCTTCGGGCCAGGACAACGCGAACGATCGCCGCCCTTCATCGAACACGCTGCCACAGGCTCTGGCTGGTACACATGAGCGGGCCATCTCGGCGTCAGACTTGGTGGCTTCGTTCATGCGCAAGCCGTCTGGCGCGTCGACGCAGTCGCCACCCATTGCCTCGCCAGCTCCTACCAAGCCCATCGAATCTCAGTCGGAAAACCCTCAGGAGCTCCTTTTGAGGCTTCTCAATCACCCAAAGCCGCCTCAAGGTGGCTCTTCTCAGTCTCCGCAGTCCATTGGAAAAGATGTACCGGAGACCAAGGTTGAAGACCTCACCCAGAACCTGGCCAACACCAAACTTGAATCTGAAAAGACAGGTACCCAAGGTTCATCTTCGCCGGCTGGCGACAAGCCTCAATCAACTGCTTTTGTGCCCAAGAATACGCTGTTCACCTACGTCAACCCCTTCGAGCAGCTCTCGGCCTCTTCGCCTCGCAACCGTACCCCCGCGCCCAAACCTGACGATCGTTCCGGTACAAACACGCCAAAAGTTGAGATCTTGAAGCACGGTCGCGATACACCTACTGCTACGTCTGCTCCCGCGTCGAAGTCGCGGAAGCTTTCTGCTACAGGCTCGCCTAGCCCGGCCAATGAGCCTCATGCACCTGAAACTGTTGCTGAGGCTGTCGCTGAAGTTGGTGAGCAGGTTGACAGGCAGGTGATTGAGGCCATGGCAGTGCTTGACAAGGAAGCCGGCCGTGAAAACGCTTCGGCGGCTACGCCTTTGGAGAAGAAGGAGCTGGAAAAGGCCGTCCGCGACGTCGCTGCTGATGTAAAGGATCAGCTTGAGGACAAAGAGACACGCCGTGAGTTTGAAGCGAGTTTGCCACAGGATTTGGCCAAGGCCATCGAAGATGTTGTTGAAGACGTGGCTCAAGAGAAGGTTGCCGACAGCTGGGAGAGCGCTGAGGACAGCCCTGGAAAAGACGATGCCGTCCCTGTCTACAACTTCCCGATGAGGCCTTTTGTCTCGATTGAGATCAAGAAGTTGCGTGATCCACCAATTCCAATTCGTCAAGAAAACGTCATGGAAATTGCTCGTCTCAAGAAGGAGTTTGACCAGATAGACCGCAATCTCGTTGCTGTTTCCAAGTTTTTCATTGCCTATGCCATGTCGAAGAATGGTGGATTCCGCCTCATTCGCCAGGACAACGGCAAGTACAAGCAAGTCTTCAACAACACTAAGGAGCGCATTTTCAACCTACAGATTTGTACGGGCCCGCGCAACCAGCAGGTTGAGGCTTCCAGCATCCTCGCAACTGGTGTCGACGGAACCGTGTTCTGGGCCAAAGTTGAGTGTCAGTCGGGCTCAGACACGTTCGATGATGAGGCCTTGGAGACCAAGGGTTTCATCTTCCCTCCGGTCCCCGCTCAGGATGATAACACTTCGGGTGGTCAGCTTAAGACGCGCGCCAAGAAGAGCTCTCGTCACCCGGAGTTCATGGGAATCGGTCGTGGCAAGTCCATCTTCATTGTCTTCCCCAATGTTGCGAAGCAGCCCGAGTACACCGATCCAAAGACACGTACTTGCAACAGCGAGAAATATCTTGAGGACCGCTCCTTCAGAATCATCACTGGCAAGGCTGGCAAGGACTTTGCATTCAGCGAGTGCGACACTGTCATTGCTTCCCTCGACAAGGCCGGTCGACTTCGATTCTGGGACATTCGCGAGCTCACTCAGGATACTTCCCACGGTGACCAGCCTAGTCGCTTGCCACCTAGGGAAGTCCGCAATCCAATGATGCAGCTCAACACTGTCGCTCCGGGTGATAAGTCTTGGCCAACGTCAGTCTATTTCCTTGACAAGGAGCGCCCGTGTGTTAAGGGCACCGCGCTCAGATATCTCGTCGTTGGTTTGAAACAAAACCATACCCTTCAGCTATGGGACATTGGCCTGAGCAAGCCGGTCCAGGAAATCAATTTCCCCCATGAGAATGAGTCAGATGCCATCTGCAGCATCGCCTATCACCCAAAGACTGGAATATTGGCTGTCGGACACCCAACCAGGAACTCCATCTACTTCGTCCATTTGTCCGCCCCGCGTTACAACCTTCCTCCCATGTCACAGGCCAAGTACATTCAGCGCCTTGTTGAGAAGGACCCCGAGCTTCCCAAGCCCGAGTCGACTGCTATTATGAGTGGCATTCGTGAATTTTCCTTCGCTTCCAAGGGTCAGCTTCGTAGTTTGGAGATGCTCCAGGAGCCTGCCGCGTCGCCTGAAAGCTACGCCCCGGATGAAGCGCCTCTATTTGAACTCTACGTCATGCACTCGAAGGGCGTCACCTGCTTCGGTATCAAGAAGGAGGATCTCGGCTGGAGCAAGGACAGCAAGGTCCTCTGCCCCATTGATGCAAGTGCCAATGGAAGCATCAGTCTCAGCGAGATTCGCGCGCTTGCCGCCAGCGAGGCAGCTCCCAGCACGACAGAGTCTTCTGCCAATGGAGAGCCTGCGACACAAAGCATGACGAGTGCCCGTACAGTTCGGCCGGCGCCGAGGGAGGTCGCGAAGAGAGACCCTTTCAATAGGTCCCGTGCAGCTTCACAGACACCAGAGACGGCGTCCATGATCGCCACCACGCTTGAGCGTGTTGAAAACAAGCAGGACGCTGAAAGAGCTGCGATCATCAACGGCGATAAGGACAAGAAAAAGAAAAGGAAGGCCGCGGCCCCCGTTGTGGAAACTCCAGCCCCTGCTGCGAGCTCGGTCAAGGCGCCAGCCCCTCTGTTTGGATCGTATGCCGACGTTGCTCAGCGTGCGAAGACGCCTCCGCCTACCGAGTCGCAGAAGACCGTGGATGAGATTCCAGCTTGGGCAACTAAGCTGCTCAGCCAGACTCCTGTTCCAGCTGCTGCGGCAAGTAGTTCGATCGAGCCGGACTTGGTCAAGAAGATTGAGGACGGAGTCTCGGCCAGATTTACATCGGAGCTGGAGGGACTCCATCGCCGTCTTGATAACGACAAGCGCGTCCAAGAAGCAGCCAATGCGGCAAACCTTGACGCCGTTTTGCGACTGGTCTCGAGCACGTTGACTGAGAATGTGGAGAAGACGCTCTCCCGCATCGTGACACAGAACATTCAGCAGACTGTTCTCCCTGCGCTCAATGACTTTGTCGGTGCAACTCTTGAGCGTCGTCTTACTGAGATTCTCGCCCAGACCGTGTCCACTACGATTCCCCGCGAATTCAAGCAGTCCTTCCCCGCCGCGATCAACATGGCTATGAAGGATCCAGAGACTCTGCGTCTCATCTCGGATCTTGTCTCCCACAAAATTACCGGACAAATCGAGCAGCATCTGTCAATAACTGTCGATAACGTGGTGGCTAGCCTCACTGCCAACACTGCCCAGCAGGTCAGCGGAGATGTGGAGCGTCGGTTCGTTGAACAGCTTCGTCAGACCGAGTACCAGCGCCAGCAGGACGCCTCAAGGATTGACAGGCTTACCAACCTCGTCTCCGACTTGGCTGAGGCCGTCCACAACATGTCGTCTGCGCAAGCCAACTTCCAGGCGGAGATCCGTAACCTGAAGCAAGTCGGCCAAATGGATGCTTACAGTCAGCCGTCAGCGCCTTCGACCGTTGGTTCCCAGACCATTGTGCCCGTCCAGAAGACTGAGGAGGAGCAGGAGCTGGACGAAATCACGCAGCATATGAGCCGGGGTGAATATGAGGAAGGCACTATCATGGTGAGTCCTGCATTTTCCAATTGCCTTTGACATGACTAACACACGGTTCTAGTGGCTTCACTCTCCACGTCAAGCACAGCTCTTCGACGACCTCTTCGTCCGCTGCAACCCTGCATACGTCATGAATCTAAGTCCGCTTGTCGCGCTCTCCGTCTCCGCGGCTGTGACGTCCTCCCTCGATAAGAACATCTTGGAGCGTCTCATGTGGCTTGAGCAAGTCTTTTCTTGCATCAACCCCAGCGACCCCGACATTATGGATGTGGCGCCCAAGATCATGGATGTCCTTTCTACGAGACTGCAGGGTGCTTACATGCAGATTGCTGAGTCTGATCCACAAAGCCCGGCTCTCCGCAGGATCGCTGCCTTGAATAAGAGAGCGCAGGAGCTGAAGGCGTTGGCTGCTTCCGGTTAAACGCGCTGCATCGACGTTGACTTTTTTTGAGCCCACTTCGGTTCATTGCAGGATACCCTTTCCCTGTTCTGGGTTCCCAGGTCTCATGAAACGATAGGTGAACAGAAAAAGGTACGAGAGGAATCATCGGGCTTGACTGCTCATTGGTGGGTTGAATGGGTGGATGGATTAGATGGTCGATGGAGCTGAAGATGCTGGAATATGCTCTTCAACCATGACAGCCATCAACATGCATGATTCTCAATCCCGTGTACACACGCTAAAAAAAGTCTTTCCAGCTACCCCACTACCCCAGATAGTTACTTTCTTTTTCACTTAGCATACTTTCTCTAGCCTGCCATTCCTTTGGCTGGGAAGTCTCCATGGTGTTCATGTCACCGTCCCTTCGTTAAGTTTTAGGGTAGCGGGCGAGCGAGCGGGAAGAGGGGTTCAGGCAAGCACGGTGGATGCAATCATCTTTTGAGTGCGCTTGGCCCGCCCTGGATTTTAACGACGAAGATAGATGATCATGACGGCGCAATAATCACTTAAAATGTAATTTGTTTTCAACTTTTCTGCTCCCCCTGGTGGTAGGCTGTGCCTGGACATGGCAGTTCTAAGGTGAATGTAGTCACCAAACACTGTTAACTAGCTTTGGCAATAAGGAAAGATTGGAGCGAATTCTCTTGTCTACAATAGACTACCACTCTATAAAAATGTAGAGATGCGGCAAGGATTCGCAGCTCTGCGCCCGTAATATCTCTTCGCCATCTTATTCACCGCTGCATCGAGTTCGGTTTGCAAACCTTGGATTAAAACTTTTCTGTTTAACAACGAAGTCCACACAGCTCGGCATAGATGCTTTTCAGAGGTATCACTGCCTGACTCGCGACATGGTTGACGTAGGAGGCCAAAATCTCCGCGACGTTTTTTTTTTTTTTTTTGTTGTACCCTGTGTCCTAACCCTTTTGGTGAAAAAAAGCAGAGTCGCCTCCTTCAATCTCTTGCTTCGACGACACAATGAAATTCGCCGAGGCCATGGTGGCATTGGTGTGATTGACACAGGAAAGCTTCGATGGGAGACTGTAATGACTGCGAGTTGGCGTGAGAAAAAGCGCTGCTTTCCGCCCCGGTCACTAGTTTTTGGATTCAAGCCTGTTTAGCCAAACTTGTCGCTGTCATCACCAAAGTTTCGGTACCAAGATGGCGATGCTTCTCTGCACCACAACGCCGGTCGTAGCACAAAGAAACGGAACGAATAAAAATTCTACCATATTGATTCGTGAATACAGGGCAAAAGAGGTCCACGCAAAATCAGGGAGCCACAGCTCTCAGGCCTCATAAAATTTGGACATTATATATGATCTTAGCAGCTTTCTCTAGTACGTACGACCATAGCAGGTAGAGAACTCGGAACCCCGTCCGCTCTTCCATAGATAAGCTACCTTGCGGCCGAT
>JAIFKG010000666.1:0-12616 GCA_020351975.1 Phyllosticta ampelicida | reverse complement strand
AGACGTCACTTCACACGTCAGAGGACGCCAGTAGCCACCTATATAGCCGGCTGCTGAGCTCGTTGTTGAGCTCTTCAGTCTGAATACAAGATTCATCACTCCCTCTGCCCAACAATTACCTGGAGATCGTCACAAGACATGATTCTGCTGCTGAATGAGATCCTCACACACCCCACTCTGTAGCGATCTCCGTTTCCAAGCTCTTGCTTTCAGCTCAGCAGTCCGGTCACATTCTGCCGAAAACGGCTAGACCAAGAGCGTCTGATGGGCCGCGAGGTGGGAAAATAGAGATAAAAGCATTCCCACTCCGACTATTGCGGACCTTCTCCTACAGCCCACAGCCCACGCTGTTCCCAGCGAAAAAATCCCGTCGCTGACCCGTACTTGTCGTTACCTGCGCCCGCTGCCGCTTCTTTGCAGAAACCTCACGACTTGTCCATCCCCCCTTCTCGTCCGGTATGTCTCTCTGCTCCCACTCGTGCAGCATTCGCCCCCCATCCTCCAACCAATTTCATCCGTGAATCTCCAATTGCCCCCAGAAAACGTCGATGGCGAAGCCTGTCAACGTGTGACGATGACCAACCAATTGCCTCAACCCTTGATTCTCCTCTTGCCTTTGCGTCGGGTGCTTGCTGGATAAGCCAAACCAGGAGCAACCCGCCCGGCAACTGCGGGGACTGCCCAAGGCGTTGCTAGTCACTCGACTTAAATGCCCTCTCTTCCCACGTCCCTTAGTCTGCGCTCGCCTCGTGGCGCGCGGACTTGAAAGGCGCCGGGTGCAAAAGCCTCCAGCGCGGCACTGACAGCCTCCTCGTCCGCCTCCGACACACGCTCCAGACACCTTGTCTCCAGAACGGTGGCTTAAACGTGGCTTTGCTGCGCGTCGGGCGAGAAGGCGTAACACGTCTCTCGACTCCTTGTCCGCCATCTCTTTCCTCCTCTTCCCTCTGCAACCCGTTCTCCTCATGCACTCGCTCCTTGGTGCACGGATCTGTCCGTCAATCAAGACGGACGACGGCGAACCCTCCGCAAGGTCTGTTGATGATGACGACGACTATGACGGCCGTCTCTCTTCCCGCCCCCGACGCCAGCAACGATGCATGCCTCCCGGCCGGTCGGTCGTCGCTGCGAAGCGTAGGAATCTATCGGCCGCGGGAAGAGGGACGACAGAAATCCGCCCAGCCAACGCAATTACGAGCGCCAGGATTAGGGCTGCCCTAGGGCTATGCCAAGAACCCGACCGTCCGAGCAGTCGCTTGATTTGTAGATATATGTATATGTGCGCATATGCATGTGTGAGTGTGTGTGTAGAGAGAGAGAGAGAGAAGATAAGCGAGGCCGGGAGGAATAGGAGTTCCATATCTGGTGGTTAGAGTATTGACGCACATCGGGCACAACCATATGGAATATGGCACGTCGGATTGCATGTGAGCGGTCGAGTCATCTGCTAGCCTGGAAAAGAAAAAGGAGGAATTGATGGCATGGTTGGATGGCAAGACGTGGTGTAAATAGGTATTTTGCCACTACTCAAGGGCAACGCATAGATGCGGCACGAGATGCACTCAGTGTACATGCTCGTGGCGACGCCGAGCTGGACTCCATCCATCAGCTGGGTATACACAGCCGCTTGTGTAACAACCACCAAATTTGCAGGACAGCGGACATGCTGTACGCACGCTTTCTCACCCTCTCTTCCCTCAAATCCTCTCATCCACATCACCTCCCTCTTCCTGCACCTCTCGCCCTATGCCCCGCACCCCGCCATGCCTCCCCAACATCCCTTACAAGCTGAAAAAGGGGCATCTGGCGCCAGCTTTCGCGGGCAATGTGTCGATGCATGAGCAATGCGAAGAGCGACACGGACGTAGAGAACCAGAAAGCCCTTAAGGCAGCGCGCGTCTCGCGCCTGATGTTGACGTGGCGGTGGGTGAAGTGGTAGAGGAGAGTGAGGGTCTAGATGGGTGTTAGAAAATGAACAAGCAGAAGAGAGCTGGGTTAGGGGAAAAGGAGAGACAGAGGACAGCAGGGAAGGTTTACAGTAGCTATACAGATCCATGCCGGCAACAAGAGGCGCGGTTCATCGTCAGCACCCGACAATCGCAGCCAGCGCGACGTGGTGAAGAAGTTGATGGCGACGACGGTCCACAGACGGACGAGGGTGGCGGGGGCCGCGTAGTTGAGGAGCCTAGCTCGTGTCAACACTCTTCAGGAGATTGATAAGCGGCCAGAGGAAGAGAGCACATCTTACCATCGCGACATGAGGCAATCCAGAAAGTAAAAGGAAAGGTATCCGGACGTAGCACACTGCACAAAAATATTAACAAAAAACCCCGTCTCCATCACCTCTGCAACACAAACACATACCCAAAGCAACGCCAACCCGACCTCGATCAAAACAAGCGTGCCCTCCGCCTCGACGTGCGCAACCTGCGCGCCGGTCGTCAGCCGCTGCCCACGAATCTCACCGAGCAGCAAATCCAAAAACGCGCTGCTATGGCCCAAAAACCACCAGATGGCCGGGGCGCACGCCAGCGCGCGCGAGCACAGCAGCGGGAAGTGCCAGCGGCGGTTGACGCCGAGGAGGCCGGCGACCTGCGGATGGACGGCGGGCTTGGAGCCTGTGGAGCCCGTGCTGGCCTGGGGCTCGGACTCGGAGGGCTCGGGGTCGGGGTCAAAAACGGCTGGAATGCGTACAGCGGTTAGGGGGACCAGTCCGTCGCGGTGGTGGTCGCGCATCCGCGCGCCGGTTGCGCTGGACCGGCGACGCGGCCGGCGCGGCGCGGTCGAAGCATCGTCGGTGAGGTCGAAGTCGCTGTCGACGAGGGAGCGCGGCGAGTTGATGGCGCCGAGAGAACGTCGACGCAAAGGAGCGCCTACGTGGAGCACAGAGTTGAGGCTGGACGAAGAGGAGACGTCATCTAGGAAAGTGGCATGGGCGTTGCGCAGCGGATGCGGATGGACGCGGTGCGGACTATTACGAGTTGGAGAGGAAGGACGGGAACGGGAACGGCGCTGGTCGTCGGCGGCGACATCCTTGTACGAGGGAGGAGGGGTGGAGGGCGTTTGGGTCAGAGGGGCGGGCGCAGACGAGTTGAAAGTGTAGCGGGCTGGGCGAGGTCGTTGGAGCGGTGGTTGATGCAGAGGCATTGATGTGGCCGGTTGTGGTTGTTGGTGGGCTACTGCTAGCTGTGCTGGCTGGCCGGCTGTGCCACAGACAGGCAGCCTCCCTGTGGTGTCCGCGTACTGATATTCCTAATCGAGGCCACGTAGACTAACGCAATTGATTGCGGAGAAAAAATATCCGGATAAGGAATGATGACAGAAAAAAGATGCTGACGGAAACCGAAAATCTTGAGGCGAAATGACGCAGAACCAGGCCAGCTAACGAAAGCCGAGGAAGTCTTTTTGAGGAGAATGCAATGACAGAGACAATCGAGAGACTTGGAACGGTCAGATATGAAAACGGCGTCGACGAGCAAAGCAACAAAAGTAGTGTCTTGGGGATGGCTGAGAGGTAGGTCCAGCGGGGGTCGACGCGGGCAGTTGAAGCACACGAGGACAGGGCGGACGAGGGCGAAAAGGCATGCGAGGGTCGAGAGAGGCCGAGAGGGAGTGGCAGCCCTTGCGTTTGGCCGGGAGAGGAAGAAGTTGTGAGTTGAAAATTGGAGTTGATGGTTGGAAGTCGAAGCCAGAGGAGAGTCAGCAGCAAGTAGCAAGCAGCAAGCAACAAGCAAGCAACCAAGTAAGCGCAGCCGCCATGGCGCGCTTGCGCGCTTGTTTGCTCGCGTTAGCGTCAGGGTCTAGGTAGGGAGGTACTTGGTCGATCGCGCCCCAGCGTCGCCCTCGTTGAATACATGCATGTACACCACTACAACAACAACAACGACAATTATTACTGCTATTTCAAAATTTCCCTCACCGGCGTCTCTTGCGTCAGTCCCCAAGCATACCACTTTTCGTCCTTGCCCAGGAACATGCGCTTCTGGATCACAAACAGCTCCGACACCTCGCGCGTCTCTTTCTTCATCCGCTCCAGCGTCACCTCGCCGTCCTTGTCCACCGGCAGCTCCTTGCCCCACGCGTCCAGCAGATGCTCGCCGCGTCGTGTCCTCTTGACGTAACCCTTGACCAACGCCTGTTGTGACTTGATGCGGTAAATGACTTGGCGGTAGTAAATGGGGCGCTTGTCGCTATTGCCGGGGTATGGCAGCTGGACGGCGCGGTCCGAGACGAATCTTGGCCTGCCGCTCGACAGTAGTCTCCAGTAGATGCGTTCATTGGGCTCGCGCTGCGCGATGCGGTTAGAAAAGGATTCGACGAGGCCCTCGGCGCATATACGACGCAGGTGTTCGACGTCGCCGCTGCCAAACACCCGTTACATTAGCCCCATGCCATGCCCTCTATCGCAAAGGTGTGCCCTGCTTACAATGCAAACGCCGTGTACATTTGCTCATACAAGTGCTTGGCGAGCTCGGGCAGCTGCTTCCTTGTGAGCTTGGGGCGTGGCTTGACGCTCTTGAACTTGTAGAAGAGGAGGCTGTCCAACATTAGCTTCTTCCTGCAAGACTCAGGCAGACTGCCTAACCTTCCTATGGATTGGATGTAGCTCTTGACCAGCTGGTACTCGAGCCTGAGTCTAGCCCTTGGGTCTTGGAGAATTCCCGGCAAGTCGACGCTGCGCGGTCTTATAAACGTCCCTGCAGCACATCCATCAGATCTCATTGTCCCGTCAGCCTCCAGACCCATGCCGCCAATTTGGCACCGCCTAATCCACCACCTACCAGGAAGCAACCCAATGTCCCTCGGTATCATCTTGATGTTTTGCACGTCGCGTTGTGCCGCTTGGAAGCTGGGCTCTTTGTCTCGGCTTCCCCTCATCATCGCCTCGCGAGCGTCCTTCATGGACTGTTGGTGGCAGCTGGACGCACTGAATTGCCGAATTGACACTCTGCTGGCGGCCCGCGACGGTGCCTTGTTTGTGCGGCGCTGGCAGAAAGCATTGGGAGCTTGGACGAAACGGACGGCGACGTTCAAGGCCTGCGAATTCGAGCTCGGATTGAGGCATTGAAACGCAGCATGCCTGCGGATCGGCGCAGAAACGGGCAGTCGCCCCGGGATCATGGCGCTCGAGGTCTGGGAGAGGTTGTCGCGTACCGGCAGAGGTTGCGATGGCGCGTCGATCCTCTGTGATGCGCCAGTTGATGCGGAAAATGTGACGGAGCTACGTCGTCACGTGTTGATAATGCGGACAACGCAACTCCCGAAATTGATTTCACGAGATTTCTCAATGTTTTGAATATTCGAATTCCTTTTTTTTCCGGCTGGTGGTTCTACTCACTTAGGTTTCACCAGAATTCCTCCGCACATACTCTCGAAAGCCCATCAGTCCCAACCACACTGCCTCCTCTGTCCGAATGGTTCTACTACCTTGGTTGGGAACCAAATTAACCCACGCGTCAAACATGTTGCCCACAGTCTTACCATCGATCCCTTTGTTCACCAGCTCCGGGTCCGCGTTTGCAGCCACCTCCAAGCCCGCGACACCACCAAAAACTAGCAGCAGGCGCTGAAATGACTGCGGCAAGCCCTGTGACTCGCCGTCGCACCCACTTCCTTTGGTGGCAGGCTCCCCCACAGCAGCCAAGAGTGACGAGAGCGCCACGCCGCGCTCAGATGTGCCAACCGACACATCGTACCCGCCGTTCCACGGGCACTCTGTGAAGACGGCGCTCAGACTGCCTGCAAGCCTCGTCTGATATCCCCAGTACAGCCCCGTATCCTCGCGCGGCGCCGACGGGTCCACGGCCTCCGCCACCAAATCGTCGTACACCCCCGGGTCGTGCTCGTCAGCAAACTTGAGTGTCACACGCGAGTGTTGTGGTATCGAGGCCGGAGGGTCTAGCCGTACGGGCGAGGGCAGGCCGGCGTCGACCAAGACCACTGGAGCAGCGGCGCCCGCCGTGGTGTTGGGTGCATCGTCGCCGTCTCTTTTTTTCTTCTTGGCTGAAGAGGGGCTGGTGTGCTGCGTGGCATCGGTGGCGGCGTCGACGTAGGACGGCTGCTCGCTGACGACGACGCCCTCGCGGTATTGGCACCACTCGTCGGCGCGCAGGTGGTGCGGCATGTCGAGACTGGGCAGCGTGCCCGCCGTGCGTAGGTTGGGGTGCAGAGGGAATAGCGCTTTGCGCAAGTGTGGTGGCGTTTCAAGGTAGGAGAGCATGTGGTATAGAAAGTTGTCTGGGTCCGAGAACCCGGTGTAGCCCGACGCTTCGTCCTGCCTCCGTCGGTCATTGTAATAGTCGGTGCTATAGCGCTTTTGTCTCTCGGCATTGTGCCTCTGGCCTTGGCCGTCGTTGAATATGATGAGCTCGTCGACGCTGAAGACGGCAGCTGCCCGTGCTATGGCGCCAGCCATAGCCGTCTTGAGGTCGTGTGATTGTGCATTGGCGATGATGCTTCCTGGAAGCGCGATGCTCAAGGTGCAGCTTCTGCCTTTCGTGGCTTTGAAGACGGCTGTGGGTTTTGACGTGTCGGCGCCGTCGCTGCCAGTGCCCGCCGGGTTCCCAGCTTGGTGTAGGACGACATTGTTGCGCTTTCTTTTCTAACAAGCGGTTAATATCGATGGTGAAAATCGGGCATGGCGGTGATACCTTGGATTGCCAATGCGAAGCCATTGTGTTTGGTTGCGGCCGCGACAAGATTTCAATAGATCAACGCGGAGATCCTGGTCCAAGCTGCGAGCCACACTTGCAGTTCAGCCCTCCATGCACGGCCACGGCTGCGCCACAAGAACGACACCAGTGTTTTGTTCAATGCGGAGCAGCCATTGTATCTCGCATTGGATTTGTCACACCGCTGCCATTATCCTGCAACGATTTCTTACCAGGGAAATGCACCAAGTCCACAGCACACCCGAAAATTCAAAGGGAAACAAGTGTTCTCTGCCCATGGTTCGGGGCCCGATTATTGGTCAAGTGCGCAATCATGTTTTGACGGAAAGCCATCGAAGATGTGGAAATCTCGTTTGTGACGCGCAATGGCTCATAATTCGCAGTCTAAGAGCATCCACTCTCCGTGCATGAATTAGGGGTTGCCGATACAACGCCACCAACATCAAGTCTCAAGACGGAGATGTGTTCACCCTTGCAGTCGTCGACGTATCTTTGCTGCCGACTGTGGCCGTACTCATGAATAGTCAAATCAGAGAGCTGCGTGACAAGTAACTAGAGGCCGTAGTCTTGACGGCATCTTCTATTGGAGGGGCCTGAGGCATTAAGGTCCAGGGAGGCGAGCGAATCTGGCTGGGCGAGTCATCCTGGCCGTATGTGATTGAAACTCCGTGCATGAAAAAGCAATCGTGGACGTAGTTTCTGTCTTTGAAGTAGCGAATGCTTGACCCGTTGTATACTCAACACGCAAATGCAGCTTGGAGTAAAAGCATTATGTATATCCTACTCGGAGAGCTTGCCATGCGTCAATTTCGATACAGGGGATAGGTTAACCGGTCGTCTCATTGTGCCGTGAGAATTATCGAGTTGAAAGCGCCATTTAGAAGGAAGAACAGTTGGGTATCTATTGATCAAATCATCTCGGGAGGACTGGGAGGCCCTTAGCTCCTGCTGTAGCCACTTCTGTGCCTTCACCATTGGTTCCGGTCCCAATTTGGGTCTACCTCGTTAGTTTGGGCTACTTTGTTTGTCGGGGCGAATCCCTCACCTTGCACGAACGCCGCAAGGACCTTGGAGCCAGTCTGCAGCAAAGGGTGTCCCACGACGATTTGCAGGAATCTCTGCAGACCCTCTCTGCGGTGCTCGATGACGTCGTCAGAGAACCTATTAGTGAACACCTTGCCAGGTAGCGGTGGAATCGTCACGCGTGCCGACTCCCTTTCCAAAATGTCCCGAAACGCCTCAAAGTCTGAGTATCTTCGCCGTACCGTCGAGTGCTTGAGCTTGAATGCAGGTATGTTGGTCCTCATACTAATCTCGTAGGTGGTGTACATTCCACGGCCGGTGCCATGAGTCTGAGGGTTGCGCACCTGTTCCTGGAGCATCAGTATGAAGGGTTTCGTGGGAGCATAGCGGGTTATTTACCTCGATTTCGAGGAAGTTCTCCGGAGGGCCATAAAGCTCCTCGTAGGTTTGTGGTCGAGAGTCGGGGAGCGATTGCATGTTGAAAGTCTAAGATCAGGGCAACCAGTCGTGTCTGCGATAAACGTTGGTGGTCTTGAGAAGATCCCGAATAGCAAGCTCCCAACCCCACCAAGCTGCTTGGATCGAGCTTCACGTTTGGAGTTCTTGACCAAGCCCGCGGAAAGATCTGGCAAGAATTGGCAAGACAGACGGGATTGAGTGATGGACAGAGGTGGAACAGCGAGTGGCAGGATGACGTGCTCGAGGCGTTGTCGCAAAGCGCTGTACAAGAGACGGACAAAGTGGGGTGAGAGCTGGTCGGGCGGACAGTTGCTAGGTTCGGAAGTGTGAGATAATCCGAGGCACCTACCCTGTCACCTGTCCAGACAACCTTACCCAACAGCAGACCGCAACCGCATCCTCTGTATTCTGCCACTGGTTGAGGTTGTTGATCAGGCATGGTAACTCTCTGCTAATCCGGAGCTCGTTGGAGTCATGGATCTCTCCACTCCCACGCCTCGCACGCGTCACTAATGTGCTTCCCGTCCTCCATCTCCATCCTCGTCGGAGAAGTATCACAAAAGCTTGAGCTCACTGCTTCCTGCATGTACAGTCACACAGCTGAGCTAAAGAGCTGAACGGATTGTGTCTTATTGAGATTGAAGCATGTTCCATTGGCCACGGACTCGGAGACAGCCACAGCACAGGGGTGCGAAAGGAAACGTCAACCCACGCTGGGGACCCTCCCAAATCATTTGGCCCAAGCATCTGAATGCTTCTTGTAAACATTTGTCCGGAGAGAATCTATTGTTGAGTGTTTGGTGCTCTGGACCTTGAGCGCTCCCTGATTTCCCGCGGTCTGCTCAGTCACCAGAAAGCCCAACAGGCACCAATTTCGTAGATCATCCACTGTGCAGCTAAAAGCGAGCATCCTTCCCACAGTGTCTGGATACGATCAACTGCAGGACAAGAAAAGAGCAATGGAGAAAGGTCGAAGACGGTCGCATAGGCCGAGAATTTGAGTAGATAGAGTTGACAGAGAAGACGACGCCGGAAAGAGACTGAGAGCTAACGCTAACGTTGAGGCGAAGATGAGCAGACGACTATGGATGGGTGGGGTCGTTCATAGGCAGCGCCAGGGCTTTGAGAGCGTTCGATACGAGCAATACCTGTGGGTACATGTAGCAGCGGGCTTTTGAAACTCACCGTGTGCCAACACCAAAGCTTCATGGTGACCAAGTCACATACAAAGAGACAGCAGATATTCAAGCACTGAGGCCAGAAGATGGATAAAGAAAGCGTCTTAAAGAGAATGGGATAGTTGTCCCATCTCCCATTTTCTCTTAGGACCAGCCTATCACCACAAGGAGCAACCAGGCGCTGGGAGGCCTGCGACTTCCTCTCCGATATCCGGGTGTAGGTATTTCCGCGCGCTACTGATAGCCACCAAGACATTTTTTTAAAATTCGCTTCGCATCTTTTCCTCTCGTCTTCGATCACCCAATCCTTTGCCACCTATCTCAGCCTTGCAGCACTACAGCACATACATCCGATTGCTCCTTGGCTCAACTCTCGCTTCCATGAGTCCAGTAACGCCAATGTCGCGGGTTCAGGAGGAAGAATGCTCTCCAAGCTCCCCCGCCAGCACCTATGGCCAAACTATTGTCGGAGGTGACAGTGCCCCTGCCACACCATGCACCTCATTCGACAACCCTCCACCTTATCGGATCGAGGTTATGCTCGACCGCTGCAAGAATGCCACCACCGCTGTTCGTCGTGGCCTTGGCCTCGCAACGACTGGCTCTAGTCCAGCGGTACTCGCGAGCATGGTTCACGACCTCTCTGTCAATCGCTCCCATCGCTCCAACAGTAAGTTGAGCACCCCAGGTGAGCCTCACAATCAGACTGACGTTTTGAAGGCGACTTTGGTCATTGTGAAGAGCACGATGACGTCTTTGGTAATGGGGGCCTGCAGTTGCCAGTGCCAGTGCCAGTGCCAACACCTGGAAGCTCGGAACCTGCCGAAGACCACTCGAAAAGTGCCGATACCACGGAGTTGTCAAACCTCTACAGCCCTCGCCCAGACAGAAAGGGCCACAAGGTAACGGCAGACAATGCTCAAGCTCACCTGAAGCCAGAGTGCTGCATCTTCGTTGCCAACCTCCCGAGTGGTCGGCCTGACGCCATGATTGGCAGCGCGTTGAACGACATCTTTTCCCGCTTCGGCAAGTGCTTCGTCAAGCTCAAGAGGGACCGCGGCATGCCCATTGCGTTTGTGCAATACGATAACTCTGCGGATGCCTCACAGGCCTTGGACCAGGGTGCAGGCCTCATTGTTCTTGGGCGGAGGTGCAGGACAGAACGTGCCAAAGCCCCCAGTAAGCAATTGATCCCTCCAATCGAGTCTCTACTAATCGTGTAGGATGCGTCTATGTCTCGCGTCGCGACGGGACGATGCCTTCTGAGGGTGAGGTTGTCGGTCTTTTGGCCAGCCGTGGTGAGGTTGAAAAGACCTGGGCCCCGACGGAGACTGAGCAAGAGCTCCACAAGCTGCCACCCGGCTTCTTTGTGAGATTTGCATATTATCAAGATGCAGTGGACGCCATGAATGTAAGTTACACATTCCTGTGTCTCCAAGTCCCATTTCCGCTCCTCGGGAGCATTCGACTGACGCCTCCAGGCCTTGCGTGATGCTCCCAAATATCACGTGGAAGCCCAACAAGCCCCAAGGTCGCCGACCCTCTTTGATCCTACCTCAGTCTTGACAAGACCTCATCCAAAGGCAAGACCGCCATTGTTCGACCCGTCTAAGCACGACAACCGTGCTCTTTGGATTGGTGACCTGCCAGAGACGATCACCAAGTCCGAGTTGGCACGCGCTTTTGGAGGTGTCGGGCGCCAGATCCGATACATCGAGCTCAGAATTCGCAGCAACACGGCCGCAAAGGCTGGATTTACAAGTTTTGCCTTTATACACTACTTTGACCCACGAGGTGCATACATGGCTGCCTGCATGACGGTAAGAACCCATCCCACGTCACCATGATCACTCCTAATAAGCATAGTACAACACATTGCGACTTTTCAATCGTCGCTGCGTCAGGGTCCAGTTTGCACGCAAACCTTTCTGGCAGTTGTTCGGCCGCCATCCAATGAGTGGCTTCAAGTCTCATGATTACCTGCGCCACTCCGCCCCAGCTGGCCAACAGCAAAATTTGACCTACTACAACCACAACTTTCCCAACGAGTATCCCCAGACTAATGTTTTCTACAACCCCGAGCAGCCCAGCTACGACTCAATATACATGTCGAACGACATGAACAACCTGACAGCCTCCCATGCACACGCATTTCGACCAGACTTGTTCATGCTACCGCAGTCTCAGATGAGCTTTGTCGCGCCTTCTTCCTTCGCGGGTTCCTACCTCTCTACCCTTGAATAGTAGAACGCAGCGCAATTCTCTCATCATGGGGAGCATCCAGCGTCGCTAGACCTGGCTAAAATTCTCCAGCAGCAAGGAGCAATGACACGGTCAACCCTAAACATGACTGTTTCGAGCACATACGGGGAGGTATCATATCTACCGGGATCTTTGCCTTTTTCAGACTTGAAGGCATTCGAGTTGTCTTACTACTTTCGACGACACTGACCACGACGAAAGCCTTTGCTCTAGCCTCGCTTCGACTTCATCGCCCATTTCTCTATCCGAGGGAAATTTGACCGTCTTTATCATGACCATGACTTTTTCAGAGTTCTATTCGTACCACGGGACTAATTTGTTAGCAACGACAATCTCGCTGGGAGGAGAGACTATTGAGGTAGCTTGCAGCAATCAAGACCAGAATCGCGAAGGGCGACAGGGACAATAGGAACAACTTGTGGGGATGTAATAGCTTTATGAACCATTAGTAATTTTTCTCTTCAATGGATTTCAATCGCGCGGTGTAAGAGGCTTCATAACTCTTCCTTTGGTCAAGTTGATCCATATCTCATGGTGCCGGCTCTATTCCTCGGTTGGGTTTAGCGGCATCGGCTGCAGTGAGCGAGGGCCCGGGCAGACTTTAAAAACCTCGAACGACGGAAGACTTCCTACGCCACCATTAACTTTCACCGTCGACCACGGTCAAACAATTACATTTCCAAGATGGGCATCCCTTCGTTCGAGGCGTCAAACGCCATTATATACTTGACTTATGGAGCCCTGCTGTGAGTTTCTAGCCAAGATGGCCCGTGATCCGCCTCCAATTTCTTCCCCGACTAACGCGACATACGCCTTGCAGCTTGAGCGGTTGCGCTGTGGCATGGAGGCTGCGCCATCAAACGAAAGGAGACTACCTGTCGAGTAACAGGACGCAAAAGGGTCAGAGTCAAGCCAAAAAAAAAAAAAAAAAAAAAAGGCAACGTTGCCGGATGGAATTAACAGCACCGCCACTAAACACCAAATAAAAGGACTGCGCTGACGGGCTTGCAGCTATTCCAGTTG